>VDFB02000015.1:394503312-394533988 GCA_007258455.2 Sequoia sempervirens | reverse complement strand
GGAAAGGGTGGGAGACATTGGGAGAGGGTTTGAGAGAGTGGGAGAGAGTGGGAGAGGGTATGAGAGAGTTGGAGGGAAGGAGGAAGAGAGTGGGAAAGGTTGGGAGAGTGGGAGAGAGTTAGAGAGGGTGGGAGAGAGTGGGTGAGAGGGTGGGAGAGAGGGTGTGAGAGAATGGGAGAGAGTATAGACAAAGAGAGAAAATAAATCTATTAAAAAAACCAACTTTATGATAACAAAAGCGCATTTTTAAGAAGTAGAGACATGATCGTTCTAGCAAGAAATAACACACTCATGTGATAATGCGAGTATGTTTGATCTTGCACTAAAAATGGTAAAAAACACATTATACCCGTGATGTCGGCCCACATTCGGCATATTCTCCTGGGTTTGCGCGTGCTCCAAGAAAAAGTAGCTTTTTTGATGATTGAGTGAAGTGTCCATGCATGTTTTTTAGATTCCACCACCTTTTTCATGATCTTTCCACCACCTTTGCATGAAATAGTAGAGTTTTCACGTTGAAAGGCATATAATATCAATTCAATTTTGAATTCTAGTGATAACTAATATACAATTGAAGTTTGGAGGGGAACAAGCTTTTGAAAAAGTCAAATTGTTGAGGAGTTTGAGGAAATAAGAAGAAAAGGCTACATAATTGGGTAGAACTCCTCCATTTGAAACCCTGGTTTTTTAGGTATGTGAAGTCCTTGTACATTTTTTTTTATTCTATTATGGCTTGCTTTCATTTTTGTTGTTTTGCATATTCCATGTTGATCATTGTTTGTTTGACATGTTACAACCTTAGGTTGTAAATGGACATTTTAAATTACACAATTCTATACACTTTCCAATTACATTTTTAAACCACATCTCTTTGAGGCATTTTGTTATTTAACAATTGAATTACTTTGTGTATGCTTCCAAAGATTTCATTGAGGTATTTTGTCAAACAACTATACAAACCAATTGATTTCCTTGTCTATGCTATCAAAATTTCCATACATGTCTCTAAAAAAATGGAATATACTCCTAATGCAGTAGGGGAGGCCTGCAACACACAAACACACAACTCCAATATGAAAACACAATTTTTAATTTACAATTTCATCAGGACCTCTTCATTCATCATATTCACACTGTTCCTTGTAGCATATCAAAGTCACTCAATCCAGTATAATTCCACTCACACAACCTTTCAACTCACAAAACAACACACATCAGGGACCCATTACAGAGCCTTTCAACATATCCAACAATCACCAATGCTTGTTTTGTACCAAACTGCACAAATCAGGTTTTCTAAGCTTTTAAGGGCCCAAATTATCCCACTTTTACCAGGGACCACCTTCAAAACTTGTCCAAATCTCTTGAAACCTTGGGGCAGCACTTTATATTTGTCAAAACTTCAAATTACAACATTAGATTGCAAAGATTCAATCATTTACCACCCAAACCATAAAACCCTCTCCCTAGGCTTAGAAACCCTAGATTTTATTGAAAGTAGCACTTTCCAAACACTCCAAAACTTGAAAACTATTCAAACAAGCCTAAAATACTCCGCTCATGCTCAATCTAACATAAAATAATGCTTCCCAACTTAGAAACCCAATTTCACTCACCAAAACCTCATTTTTCTTAAGGAAATCTCAACATTTCCTCATTTGGTTTGACGCCCAATCCAAGGATCATCCTCCATTCAAGTTTCTCATGGCCTTTGATAATGTTTCCCTCCTAAAACAAACCATTTCAACTTCCAAAACTAACATTTGAAAGAGGTGACCGTTGGTCTCCCTCTTTAATACACTTTTACAACCCTGGTGCAAGAGCACCTACACCTCATCCTCCTTATTTGATCATTTGATGGTAATTAGGAGGTTAATAGGTAGGTGGATGAGTCTTTGAGCATTTTTTTTTTTGAATAAGGTCAATCAAGACCACTAAGCATGTCTTAGGTTGAGTTTTTGAGTTTAGGTGTTAAAATGTGAAAAATGGTGATCTTACACTAAAGTATCTTTGTAGCCTTTGAAGGAAAGTTTTTGAATTTACATGTAAAGTGTGAAATATTAGTGTTTTTTGGATGTAATACGGCTCATTTCAATCCATTGGTGTGGTTTTAGTGAGTTATAGGTGTTAGGGGTGCAACATTACAATATGAGTAATATTATTGTTATATCATGTGTAAATGATGTAAACTTGGCCTTCAACGGTCATTAAGGGTTTAAAATTCAGTTGCAAGGTAGTTGGTCGGTGGGATGTGAATAAGAATCCTTTAAATGGAATGTAGACATGGAATGTAAGTTTGATTTGGAGTTTTTGAGAATAAAATACATTGAAATCTCAAGTTTAGCAATAATTTTTTGTGTTTTCTGGTTTTTTTTCTGACCTGTACAGTAACGTACAGTCTTGTATTATGAAAGTCTCTTTTGGAATAGTGTAGGGTCATGAGTCTTCTATTATTTACATCTGGTTTGAGGGCTTAATAAAGACTGAAGATTTCTTTAAGGGTTTTCTTGTGCACATCCTAGGAACCCTTATTTTGAGGGTTCACTTTTGTGGAAACTGTAACTCATGTAAGGGACCCTATGATGTCTTATTTAAGTGTAGGATGCATGATTTGAGTGCTAGGAAATAGATAGGAGTAATAAACCTACTGCTATAGTGAGTTTTGTGAACAAAAATGCATGTGAATGAGGGCTTAGGCCTAGCGTTTGGAAGAATATCTATGGGAGGTCATGATGTTTTGAAGTTTTAGGAATGTGTAGGGTTAATTTCCTTTGTTCAAGTTGGTTTTAAAGTCTGGGAGGTTGTGGAAGTAGCTTATTCAATAAACCCGAGCTTGAATAGTGCATAAAACAAGGGTTTTTAGGTTTGTCATGAATTTGTCCGTACTAGAGGAATCTAGTTGTGGTTTTGAAGGTTTGGGAACCTAAGAAATGCTTCCCCAATGTTTCAAGGTCCTGTGATAAGTTTGAGGGCATGTTGCTATGCAAATTAGGCCTAATCAACCTAATTAGGTCAGCCTAGAAGGGGTGTTTTTGGGGATTTGGTACAAAGGACTTGTACTTGACATTGAGATATGTGTAATAACTCTGAAATGGGTGTCTAAAACCATGAATATTTTGTCTGGTGTTTTGGAGAACATTTGAGTTATTGGGAAAAAACTGAGTTTCCACTACTACTAGGGTTCAAGGAGTGAAAGTGTGAAATCTAACTTATGATGATTGTCAAGCTTTGAGGGTTGTTTGGTTTGTTCAAATACATCATATTAATTTTTTTAGATTCCTCTTAAAGGCATGTTGTCAAATTGGTTGTGATTGAGCCTCCCAGGTGTACATCAAACCCTTCACTATTTGTTAATTTCACAACTTAGCACTTTTTGCACATTATGAAAATTCTACTACATATTTAAACTATTTTGGTTTTCATCTCTATTTCTAAATTACCTCATTAGTAAAGCTACCTCATCACCTATGTTGTGTATTTATGAAGCCTTGAATGACATATATTTCATTTATTTTAATGGATACATTTTTGAGGAACTAATATTCGTGTCATTACCATGCTACAAGTAAAATTATCCGCCATGCCGAAGAAACGAACAAGGAAGAAACTAACAGATGAAGAGTATGAAACCTTCAAAGAATAGGAGAGAGAATGGGTGGCGACATATAGTGAAAAGAAGAAATTGGAAACAATTGATGAAAATAAGCCAATTGAAGAGGAACCTCAACTGTCAAAAAGAGAAAAGAAATTGGCAGCACAAAGGGAATGAATGCAAAAGCATTGTGCTAGGATAGATGTAGATAGCGTAGTTGGAGACACACCCTCTACCACAAGTGAATATTAAGGGACACCATTAAGTACAAGCGAATATGGAGGGACACCATCTACTGCAAGTGAATATGGTTGGACACCATCCTCTGCATCTCAAGTTGAAAGTACTGTTGTCACCTAGAATTGCACCCTGTGCAAAGTTTTACAAAAAATGAGCATTCTAGAGCAACATGGGATCCTTTCAAGGCTGTGGGTCACCTATAGCTGAAATGAACCTCTGGAGAAGGCCGGCTTCCTTTGGGTATCACCTAAACTATTGTTTCTTTGAGAGGAAAGAGGGAAGAGATATATAAATTAAAGGACTACACTGGGGTGATACACCGAACTGGTGAGAAATCATGAAATGAACATAGGAAGAACATACACTTGAAGGCCTAATTGCTATTCTCAGAGCAACTTCTTTCAGACTTAATGCTTTAGTCCTAACAGGTTTGGCCCACATACACATCTCAGGAAGGAAAGATTAATCTCATAGCTCTAAGATATGAATACAGAATTATAAAACACAGTTAAAGACTTGCATTGTTCAAAAGAAAGATATAGAAATGAGAATCAATACAAACATGAACACAAAATTCCAAGGTAAACTCTATGTTGTATTTAGGATTCTAGTTGAGTTACAGAAAAACATACATTGATTGAGAAAGGATTGAATAAAAAATCACTAACTCTTTAGAGTGTGTAATCATAACTATTTACAAAAAGGCAAAAAATGCCTTATATACAGACTGATATCGGCCCATTAGGGCTTACAAAATATCGGGCCCAAAAAGATCTACCCTCAAATCTTTCAGATGAAGTTAATGCTGAAGCCTGCGTGTCCCTGCTGTGTGTGTTGGTGAAGAGTTACCCTCGTAGGAGCCTTATGATATTTTGCAGCTACTGCTTTCATTTGATCCATCGTGTCCGGTTGAGCTACTTCGGCTGCACCTTGAATGCTCTGAGCCTGCAATAGATACACGTCGCCCTTCATACTATTGATGTTCTTTAGACTGCCATGGTTTACCCTTAGATCTCTCTGATTGGTTGAGTGAAATCCATGCAGCTCTTCGGGTGGTCAAAACTTACCCTGTTGAACCGCATATTGGTGAGACACTAATCGTGTCTCCCCGATGCGGTTAAATATTCTCGCAAGTATCAACATAGTTTGGGGCCATCGCTGAGACTCTCGCCAGTCAGGAAGAGGTCCTCCCAAGCTCCAAATGTTATGTTGAAGGCCCCTCACTTCGGGGAGATTTTTCCTGCCAGCCAGACCCTACGACGATAGCCTCCATCCGTTTTCCATCGTTGTGATGTTCCACTGTTGGCAAGACATCATATAGAATGCACCCTGTTATTCAGAAAGACCTCAACCAGCCTCGGGTCACTGAAACATAATGCATCTCCCACCGATGAGTCTATCTGTCCCAAGTGTGTCGCTGTAGCTTCCATCCATCGGGGAGAGCTCACATAGACTGCATTTGCTACACCAAAAGGTCTCAATGCATTATGAGTCGCCGAGACAAGGCAATCGTTACGCCGACAAGGATCCTTCATATTTTCCATCGGCGAGACCGAAGGTCACTTGCCGAGACCTTATGGCGATCGCCCTGACCTACACCGATGGGCACATCCTTCTTTCACCAATCAATGAGACAAAAGTGAACTCATGCCGAAAGAAAAACATTTCGCACACTGTCGGTAAGACCAAGAGAACTCGCTGAGACATAATGCCGATATCACCTAGCTCCACCGATGAACCACCATATACATAGTCAGGGAGACATTCTTACTTCGGTATAACCTTATGCTGAAGTCCTCTTTCTCTGCGAAGTCTTTTTGTTGTCGGCGGGACTCCTGCCGAACTCCTTGGTGAAATACTGTCGATGTAACCCTTGCCGGTCACCGAGACATTACTGCGAAAGCCTCAAGTCTTGGTGAGGCCTTTCTTTTATCCTCGGTGGCTCCTTCATCCTTCGGCAAGACATTTGATGTCGGCGAGACATTCCGGCGAAGTCCCATAGTTACACCGAGGCTCCTTTGTGTCAGCGGGACTCCTGCCGAAGACAACTGCATAGAGGCCCATCCTTCCCTTTCGGCGAGACTTTCGTCCTTGCCAAGACCTCTTGGTGAAGCCCCTCACCTTTTTTGAAAGCACATCTCGCTTTGAGACTCTTCACATGTCGGCGAGACATTTAACCTTCGCTGGGACCTCTCACCGAGCGCTGCAGGTCTCCCCGAAGCCCGTGGTCACCGAGAGTCTTGGCGAATGACGGTTGAATGGCCTATTGGCCAAGGAAATCCACGTGGTAAGAGGTCATACCGAAGCCTCTCCGTTATAGCGATAGGTTCTGCAGGCTTGTTCGGCATGACAGAAATTAGGTCTCAGCGACTTGCTCAGGATGGAAAGAATCAAACAGTCAGTCGACTAGACAGTAGGAGAGTCTTGCCAACTTTCTCCTTAGATGATTTCATGCCGAATCTTCCTAGGGTAGCTTCTCCCACCGGGTTCCCCATGACCTAGCAACAGATGTAGAGTCTTTTCCCTTGTGTGAATGTCCCACTGGCCTTTGAAGATCTAACATTTGATTATCTCGCCTGATTTAACTGTAGGTGAAAAAGAGGCAACAAGTACATCATCACTCAGATTTGATGAAGAAGGTATTCCAGCATCCCCACATGAAGATTAAGGTATGTATTCTACTCCACCCTCGATTGAAGGTATGCAATCTAGCCCACCTCAATTAAATATTGATGAAATTGCTAATGTTGAGATGTATTTACCTAGGAGAACACCTAGAATTTTGCATAGAAAGCCAAAGTTTTTGATTAATATTGATGAGGATATTTTGCAGCACATGGAAGGTAATATTCTAGAACACACTTGTAGAAGATATACTAATAAGATTTGGAAAATATTCTTTGAAAGGCTAAATGAGATTGCAAGATGTCAACTATTTGTTCAAATGATGCGAGGTTTAAAGTACAGAAACATCATGAAGACTCTTGGGTTGAGAACATCGAATGCATCAAGTGAAAACACTATTGTGAAGAATCTAATGGATGCTTATGAGAGTGTGGGTAAGACCTCAAGCTCAAAGGATTGTAATGTCACCTAATGTGTCATTAAATTGACTTTGGTAAGCTATCAAACAAAGAGATCTCGTCTCATTAAAAAGACAAGTGAAAAAATGGGAATTAGTAGAAAAACTTTATCAAAATCCATTCAAAGGCGGAAAAGAATTGAGGGCACCGATTCAAATGAATTATGGGCATTCTTGGGGAGACTGCCACATAGAGATAAAAGAGTTGTTGAAGCATTGAGACCACTAATTGAAGAGTATTGGAAGAATAATACAAGGCCATCTTTGAATCAAAGGGATGTCATAAGAAGAAGAATCAGTAGTCGGAACCATGAACCACATCCAAATTTTTTTTTGGATACGACTCAAACCCAATTTTTTCATAAATTTCAAAATGATTATCCTCAAATTAGTATTTCTCAAAGATTTTTTGAAATGCTTAAACCTTTTTATGTCAAGATAAATCACACACACACTACTTGTTGTTGTAGACTACATATTGAACTCTCTAACCATTATGATGTTTATCGTTCTATATGCTTAGATTTGCATACTAACAATGTTTTGTAGGATTGTGGCATAGAAGCCCCACCAAAATATTCAAGAGAGTTCTTATCAAATTTTTTATGTGAAATAGAGGATGGCCAAATATTCTACAGGACAACATGCTTGGATGGTTCATGCGAGCATTGCGGTGGCTTGCAACGAATGCAAGTATGTCAACATATGGAAAGCACAAATGAGGTGGGCCAAAAACTAGTAGAGTTAAGGAAATATAAAATAGTGGCATATGCTACAAAAGATGGGTCTCAAGCAAAAAGGTGTGATTTGGTTATTGAGAAGATTCCGGTGTATTAGTTTATGTCCATGTTTCATGAGAATCTAGTGTATGAGTATGCAAGGCATACCCATAGAGCCTGATGGATGGATGCACAATTCAAGCTATGCAAGGAAACCTTTCTAGTTGGTAGCATAGTATCAGTGGTTGAATTTACAGAGAACTACACTCTATAGCCATAGTGTGAGGTGCAATCACAGTATTATAACTCCACACAGGTTTCAATATTTGTGCACATAACATTCATTCATGTAGCTGATAGTACAAAGGACCAAAGGAAGGTATTGAGAGAGTATCATTTCTATATTAGTGATGATCGCACACATTCTCCATAGTTCATGCAAGGTTGCTTCCATATGTTCTATAGTGATTTGGCTCGGAGGGGCATAGCATAAGGTCGACATATAATATGGTCGGATAACTGTGCAGCATAGTTCAAGAATGTGCACATGTTCTACTGGTTGTGTAGGATGCATCTCACTATAGGTGTTCAACATATGTGGAAATTTTGTGAGGCCGAGCATGGAAAGAGGGAGCAAGATGGTGCAGGAGCATGCGTGAAAAGAGAATTAGCACAAGAGGAGTTAAAGTATAAAGATAGTGCAAAGTTGACAGATGCAAGATCAATTTTCGAGTGGTGTAATGCTTCGATGGGTCCAGGTAATGAAGGTATGTCTTCAGTTCACATATTTTTTTGGTTGATGGATGATACTAACATTGCACCATATGAGTATTGTTGTACACTAACAGGATCAAGTGAGCTACACTCTTTTCTTAGCTGAAATGCAGGTTCATGGAGTATCGATACACGTAAGATGACATGCTTTTTTCTTCATGTAAAATGCAAGCCTAGAATGATTATGAGTCAGGGGAGTGGGTTGACAAATGGTTGACAAGTTATCTTAGCCCACTTCACATGTATTTCCCTCCGATGACATTGGAACTAACACAGATGGAATCATCGGTCAAATTTAACCACTTATCAGATCTAGTTCAACCAGGTAATATATCTACTTAGTTTTTGAAATTCCATATTGTTATCTTACTTTGTATTGTATTCGTAATGTTGAATAATTTCAAGAGATATGCTGCACCTATCAATGTAGGGCATGTTTATGCAGTTATTGTAGATGAAGACAACAAAGAGGGGACAAACTATTACTTGTGTCGTTGTGTTGAGGCCAAAAATAAATTGGAAGTCCCAATTATAGATGGAGAAAACATCAAATACCCTATAGGTTCAGTTGTTGTTACTAGAACATGGCTTAGAAGGTACCCACATAAGAGTGTTAAACATTGGTTGTTTTAGGACTTTGACATGCATCGTAAGATTCTTCATTAATCAAACCTTGTTGTGGCATCCAATGTTCGTTTGACAAAATATGGGGGTAGACCTTTGAACAAGACCTTGTGGAAGGTCCGTGAGTCTGACCATAAGGCAATACTTGACACAATAAAGAGTAGAGCAGACCCAGATGGTTCATTGGATTAATTTGTAAGTATATGCACAATGGTTCTTATTAATTTATATTTGTATCCACATTAATTTGTTTGATGCCAATGCTATCACCTTATTTTAATTTGCGTATCTATAAGTAACCTAGTAAAATTTGATTGGTGTACCCTTCCAAAAAATGAAGATTTATGAGCCATCCAAGATAATCTCAGGCAAAAAAGCAATGCAACATCCCTATTTTGATGATCTTGAAAAATATCAATTATGATTAAATAAGCCATTACAAAAGTGTATGTGAAGGTTGGTTAGGGAATTTCAAGTTATTCATTTGAAGTTAACCTTATCATGAACACCTATGATGTAGACATTATATGAGCGGATCTCGAATTTCAAGATATTCTATTCATGAGAGGTGTGTGCAATAGGTAGCTTGGAACTCCCAGTGAAGATGTATGACCAAGAGTGACTAAGTTGAGAGAATTTAATGCCTATCTATAAGTTCCTTCCTTCTATTTTCATTTCATTTCTATTTTGGATGAGCTATTTCTTTTTATTCTTTTACTTTGCGTATTTGTAACTAAACTAGTAAAAATTGATTGGTATCTCCTTGCAGAAAATGCAGATTTTTGAGCCATCGAAGAGAATATTAGCCAAAAAAGAAATGCAACATCCTTATTTTGATGATCTTAACAAATCTAAATTCTGATTTGAAGCCATTATAAAAGAGCGTGTGAAGCTTTGCAAGGGAATCTCAAGTTACTCATTTGAAGTTAACCTCTAAATGAGAACCTATGATGTAGACATTATAAGAGAATCTCAAATGTATGAGTGAAATTGTAAAATATCTATGAGAAAAGAGTACCTAAGGCATTGTAATGAGATAAATACTTGTAATGACATTTACTGAAATATTGAAATTTGGTGCAAGGGCACCAAGGTTATTGAGCAAATTTGGTTCATGGAATTCTTTTAAGTTAGTTTTATGTTTTGAGTTTTGTCAATTGAATAATGTCATATTACATCCACAATCGATTTATAATGTAATAAGTCATGTTAGTTACAAAAACAAAAATTAGGCATGATTGGAAAGATGTAGAATCATTTGTAAAGGATATTTAAAGCCTCTTGAAGGCTCAGACACAATGTAATTTTGGTGCAGGAGCACCTAGTCTCCTAGTTGCAAAATTTCACTTTTTGAAGGTTGATAGGTGGTCAATAGATTAGATTAAGGTATTTTGTGTTTATTTATGCTAAATAAGGTCAATCAAGACCATTTAAGGTGTATTAGGGTGAGTTTTTGAGTCTCAGTGGTCAAATGTGCAAAAAAATGCATTCTTGCTACAAATTTGTCAATATTTGAATTTGTAGCCTTTTGAAGGAAAATATTTGAATATGGTTGTAAATGTGCAAGAATTAGGTCTAAAAGTTTGATATACCATTTAAGGAGCTTGGTTTTCATGGGGTTCCTTTCAAAGCCTCTGCTTTTATTGTTCCCATGGTAAACTGTTTGATAGAGTTGGTGGAATTACCTTTCTTAGTAATCACTATTAGTGAGATTGAGATTGTTAACCTTGAGAGAGTATGACTTGGGAAAAAGGAATTTGATATGGCTATTATTTTTGAAGAATTCAAGCGAGATGTACTCTGCATTGACACCATTCCTCAATCTTCACTTGATGGCATCAAGGAATGGCTGAACTCCATGGATATAATGTATTATGAAAGCAAAATGAACTTGAATTGGTGGCCAATTTTGAAGAGTATTACTGATGATCCAGATAAATTTATTGAAGATGGTGGTTGGGAATTTTTGAATATGGAAGCTAGTGATTTTGATTCTGATAATTCAGAAGAGTTAGAACAAGGATATGAACCCCCTGATGTAGAAGAGGAATTAGAATCATATTTCATGTAGCCACCATCAAGAGTGTTACAAGCCAACAAGATGGAGGGAATTCTTATATAAGGATAATTTTCAATGTTGCAAGTCTTGGCTGTTAGAGTAATAAGTTATTATACTTAATTAATTACATCACATTGATTAATTAATTAAGTCACTTATTCCTCTTTATTACTTAAGCTAAACTTAGGCACATTAATAATTAATTAATTATTAATTATTAAGTGTGCACTAGGGATTCATTTAGGGTTTCCCTTTTAGGGTTTCTTGATCTCCTTCATAAGGATTGATCACATTGTAATAATTGATTCTCTTAATGCATTTTTCTTGAGAGGTTTCTGAGGAGAACAACTTTTTGGTTCTTCATATCTTTTGCATGTGGCAATTATTCATCTTGCATGGGGTGATCTTGGATTCTAACAGCTTTACCAACTACAATGGAAACATTGAAATTCCTAGTAGTATTTATGTTGAGGAAATTTCCTTTAGATGCAAGGATTCAAAGCACATCAACCATGTGGTACAAATGATTAAATCCCGAGATGATATTTAGCAATGAAAGAGTCACGAAAAGGTAGAGAGAGCTACTTGGTGACTCGGGGAGAAATTTCAACTTTCAAAAACAAAGTCAATTAGAATTTGAGATGTGTGGATCGGGCCAAAATTTGGTGGAAGAGGAAGAAAGATGACTGGAACTTTGGAGGCCCACCATAATAGATTTCGGTATTCAACCATGAGAGTAGAAAGAGAGCTGATATCATGTATCAAAACATTAAGCATGCATTCTTCCAGCCGGTGGAGAAGGAGATGATTACTTTTCTTCATTTTCATTTGCATAACCATATCAAGGTGTGGGAACCAAGAAGACCAAGGATGTCTAGTTTTATGTGGAGGTAATGGATGTGGTCCAAACTTTAGGAGGGGAAAGAAGGTCAATGTATGAAATTGAGGAAGAAAAACAAGAGAGAGAGACAGGAAAAATAAAATCAATACAGAGTTTCAAGGATTTGTCAAGTGAGTAAGAGTGCTATGTGAGTAGCCTAATCTAAAAGATTTTGAACTAGAGTTTGATATACCATTTAGAGAGGTTGGTTTTCATGGACTTCCTTTCAAAACCTCTACTTTTATTGTTCCTATGGTAAACTGTTTGGTAGAGTTGGTGGAATTACCTTTCTTAGTAATCGCTATTAGTGAGATTGAGATTGTTAACCTTGAGAGAGTAGGACTTGGGAAAAAGGAATTTGATATGGCTATTGTTTTCAAAGACTTCAAGTGGGATGTACTTTGCATTGATGCTATTCCTCAATCTTCACTTGATGGCATAAAGGAATGGCTAACCTCCATGGTTATAAAGATTTATGAAAGTAGAATGAACTTGTACTAGCGGCCAATTTTGAAGACTATTACTGATGATCCAAATAAATTTATTGAAGATGTTGGTTGGGAATTTTTGAATATGGAAGCTAGTGATTCTAATTCTGATAATTCAGAAGAGTTAGATCAAGGATATGAACCCTCTGATGTAGAAGAGGGATCAAAATCACTCTTCATGTAGCCACCATCAAGAGTGCTACAAGCCAACAAGATGGAGGTAATTATTATATAAGGATAATTTTCAATGTTGCAGGTACTGACTTTAATTCTGACTACAATGACAACATTGAAATTCCCTAGTAGTATTTATGTTAAGGAAATTTCCTTTAGATGCAAGGATTCAAAGCACATCAACCATGTGGTATAGATGGTTAAATCCCAGAGATGATTTGTAGCAATGAAAGAGTTTGAAAAGGCAGAGAGAGCTATATTGGTGACTCAGGAGAAACTTCAGCTTTAAAAAAAAAAGCCAATTAGGTTGGCAGATGTGTGGATCAAACCAACATTTGGTGGAAGAGGAAGAAAGATGACTGGAACTCTGGAGGCCCACCATACTGGATTTTGATATTCAACCATGACAGCAGAAGAGAGAGCTGATATCATGTATCAAAACATTAAGCATGCATTCTTCCAGCTAGCAGAGAAGGAGATGATTACTTTTCTTCATTTTCATTTGCATAACCATATCAAGGCGTGGGAACCAAGAAGACCAAGGATGTCGAGTTTTATGTGGAGGTGATGGATGTGGTCCAAACTTTAGGAGGGGAAAGAAGGTCAATGTATGATCCTGATGAAATTGAGGAAGAACAAGAGAGGGACAAGAAAAATAAATACAATACAGAGTTTTAAGGATTTGTCAAGTGAGTAAGAGAGCTATGGGAGAAACCTCATCTAAAATATTTTGAACTAGGGTTTGATATACCATTTAGAGAGCTTTGTTTTCATGGATTTCCTTTCAAAGCCTCTACTTTTATTGTTCATATGGTAAACATGTATAATAACCTTCAATTCCTCAAAGGAGAGGCTATTGGTTGATTTGTAACCCATTTTTGTTCAAGAAGAACATTATTTTCTAGAAATTTACTGGTTTTTCTCACTTTTCTTGTTTCTTTACCACTTGTATGGATGCTAAGATGATATGAAACCTATTGGATGTTGTAGATTTATGATTTATATTTCATTTGCACCTATTTAGAGGTTCTAACTCTTTGTATAGTGAAAGTTATCTTATTTTTACTGTTGCTACCTCCTTTCATAGTGTTCTTGGATTGAAGGGTTTCATGATGTAATTCGACCCATTCCACTTTTTGTGCCTATTGTAACTTATGGAATGGGTCCTCTAACTTGAAAAATACATGCCTAACCTATTTAGAATGTTGTGGAGTCAAGGTTAGGCGTTTGGGATGATGTTATAGGGCTGTAGCAAGGTATTTTCATGATGAAAATGAGGGTTTCAAGTGGTGTTTTGACAAAATGTGCAATGTAATGCCCCACCATGCAACCCTAGAGGAAGTTGCAATTAACTACACAAATGTACTAATTTTTTTTTTAAAGTACAATTAACATGCAAGATCACTATCCATTTCCAACAACCTCTAAGGTTACGAGATTGAGATTACTTAAAACCCAAACAAGAAACATGAATTGAAAACATCACATTTAATTACTTAATAAATTAAGAATGAAAACATTCCAAATATGATAAAATTAAAACAAAGGCATAAAAGATACCACATGATTCCAAAAATATGCCTTACAATAAGATTACAACACTCATTCCCCGAATGAGGTAATTCCAATAAATAAGGTTACAAATTACATCTTCCACCTCGATACAAAGAGGGGTAATAAATTACAATAATAACTGAAAAGAATAAGGAAAGAAAGAACTAGATCCTACGAGCTCTCCAACTGGAAATCTCGCCACACAAACAAGAAGATGACCCAACGGATTAAGGTGCACGTTCCACCCAACCATGTGATACCTAAAGGCTCACCCCCCGTGCTAGGAGATAGTAACAAGGATCCCTAGGCAAGACCATTCACCCCTAGACACAGGATAACTCACATTGACACAACCAAACACATGAACCAAACATCCATAAGGATAACACAAGTACAACTCCAACATCACTGACATAGGTCACATTGCTTCTAGGAATAAAACAAAATGAGTATGATAAGAAGACCATACACATAAAATCACGTACCAACTGTTGCCATAGAAAGAGTGTCATCACATAGCTCGTCATAGGATCTCCTCTGGGAATCTTGCTAGGCTCCGGCCCCCACTATGGGTTATCTTCAGTCAAATGCTCCTCATAAACCGTGGCCAGATTCAGGCGGGTGTGGTGTGGTGTGGTGCGGACATTTTATTGGCGTTGAGAACTTTGGTTTGTACGCGGGCTGACCGCTGCTGTTCTCAATCAATCACCAAGGGAATCCCAAGTGCATACCAACAAGGTAAAACCACTCCAACTCTAGGAGGGACATATAATGAAAACCCACTTCAAACATTGGAGGCAGCAAAAGTCAAAACCCTCTCCAAACACTGGAGGCACAAATCACAAAATCCACTCCTTCCAAAGGAGGCACAAACCAACCCCGATTGTGAAAACTAGGTGAGACAATAAGATACAACTATACGCCCTACCCAAGGCAATACAACGGTTGAATACATAACGACAACCCATACAAATAAATGAAACCCCATCTGGAAGACTTACCTAATGAAACAACTCCAAATAGAACAAACAACTCAATCAAAGAGTTCCCTAGCATATGGAAACAAACTAAGAACTACCAAAGTACACTCGTAAATTTACAATCATAACAATATTGCCCATACAATACCAACATGAATCCGCTTAAACCAACAATCATATAATACACGTTCTTTAAATAACTAATAATGTATTTTGACATAACAATCTTTTCTCATAAAACAAGAACCAAAGTACATATATACATCATATACTTAATCTATTAACTATTCATATAAGTTCTAAACAATATAATTTTTTTTATGAACCTTATCTATTCCTTGCAATCTGGAAAACAAACAACATTCCCCATTCACCATTTAAGGCAATGGAATACAAAAACTTTTAAATAACATTCTACCCATTATAACATCGTAATAAAATAACCCTTTTCTTTACACATATTTAATATCATCAATTTACTCTAATTATAATCCATATAACTTAACCACACACATAATCTTGACATTTAACAAATCCTTTACAAGAACTTTAAGATTCCATCAAATCAAACAGGTCGTTGTAAACACATTAACCATATTTATTTCAATTACAACCCTAACCCTTAACAAATATTTAATCATTGCACTAACCTTAATTTCCAAAATAAAATAGCACTAATTTTAAAATCAAAACTTACATACACCCTCCAACTCAAACACAATTATAACTAATTAATTTTCATGTGATTCATAAGAATTAAATTTAATATAAAAGCTTTAACTTTAAACATCACTTAGGAAGCATTTCAGGTAACTAAATAAACTAACGTTAGGATTTTCTAAATCCATGCGAAGCGATGGCATAGTGCAAGTAATCAGTTAAATGATTAATATTAGTGCATACTCAAAAGTCAATCAAATTTCATTGGCAACTCAAGGAATATTAAAATTGATAAGTTTATTCCATTTTCTCAATTTATTCATAACGATCAAAATCAATCTTTTAAATAAATCATTTTATTCAAAATCAATTTTTTTCTTTTTTTTTTGCACCTTCATAATAAAATCACCATCTTAGATAACTTATATTTAAATATAAATATATATTAAATATATATATATATATATAAATATTTACTTTATGTATATACCATTATATATATATATTTAAATATATAAATATTATTTAAATATATATATATTTAAAAACAAACCATTTACATCCCAAAACATAAAATATATGCCAGATTATTTAAAATATATAATATATATATTATATATATAATATTTGAATATTATATATAATATATATATTATATATAATATATATATATATATATTATATATATATTTAAATAATAAATATAAAGAAAAGAATGTAACATATTATATTTATATTATAAAAAAAACTTTTTATAAAATTTCAACCCTACCTACAGTAGGGGACGCGGCCCTGTGGGAGGCTGCTACACAACCCTCTCCACAGGGGGCGCTATGTAGGTAGCGCACCTGCCTGTGTAGGCAGCGGTGCTGCCTCCATAGTCGCCTCCCTATAGGGGGCGGCTGTGGGGCAGACCCTCCCCCTCTCTCATATTTTTTAATAATTTTTTTTTTCCATAAAAACAAACAATAAAAAAACAGAGCCATCCCTGTTCTGGCGATTTTCTCAGACAGTGATCACAAAATTTTTGAAATAAATTTTGTTTTTCAGTAAGCAAAATAAAACATATTTATAAAAATATGTAAGTATATATGACTATTTTCCCCTGTATATTCTTCCAGAAAGCACAAAGAAACATATTTATAAAATAGGTATGCTGAGCAAATTGATTCCACATAAAATTTGACAAGGTACAGAGGTTTATTTTATTTTTTTGTTTTCTTTTGATCATCCTTCAACTTCTCATTGTTTGAAACTTCTTTCTGTTTTCTTTCCCATGATTTCAACAGAATTTTGCAAGTATTGAACATATTTCACATGGGTTTTCATTGAATTTAAACAATATTTTAAAGATTTTCAAATAGCATAACAAGGATTTGAAACTCATTTCTAAATGAAAAAAAAAATCAAAGAGGGAACTTGGTTTTTTCTCCCAAGCTTGAAGAACTCAAATAGTGCTTCCAAATCTTTTTCCAGCCCACCCAAGAATTTCAATCTTCTTCTTCAAATCCAAATCAAGCCACAACAAAACTCTCCACCAAAATTGAAAATTGAAAATTATATGAAATAGAAATTGCTCAAATAGAGTTTTCCCCAAATTTAGTCAAACCCCTAAAATATCCCATCCACCAAATTTATTGCAAATTTGGGGATATTTTCATTTTTTAAAATTTAAAACAATTTTACTTTCTAAATGAAATTTCATGCATTTTTCAAAATTTCTTTTAAAACAAAAGAATTTTAAAGTTTGCAAAGAATTTATTTTATCTAAAATTTCAAAAAGGGCAATTTAAAATATATTTCCATTTTTTCAATTTAATTCTAAATATCCAATAATGCCAAAACAACTAACTTAATCTAATTTATCACCATTAACTTAATTAATCAATAAACTAAATCTAATCCAAGATTAGATTATTTTATTAATTAAATTAAATTAATCAATAAAATAATTAACATTTCAACATTGCAACTAGATATATTTAATCATCATTTTAACTACACAAGCCATTTAATAACCTTTATAATTTGAAATTAAATAAAACCCAAGGTAAGAAGGGAAACATTAAAAAAACTAAACTCGACTACAACCTGACAACACACTATGACTAGGGTGACGACTTGGCACGAAAAACCTAGCTACTATCTCCTAATCGATTACCATTGGTCGATGGACACACTCAAACCTGTGAAATCAGGTGGAGTCGATGTCCTGTACCTGTCAACCTGCAAACAAAGAGTATATCGAACATGCATATATATGATACAATAAAACACACTGTGAAGAGGAAATCGATGAATCATAGGGCACTCGCAAGCGAGTGATGCGATCTCATCCCCTTCACCAATACACTCATCATAGACTGACAGTTCCATCATAAACAAATATCTCATGCAATAACATGTTACAATAACTAATCATCATTACACCAAATTAAAACATGTCAAATAAAGCATCAGATAAGATACACCACATCACATAAATAGACTATCGCTCTATAAACAACGATCAAGTAACACACACATGATAAAGTATCTTGAGAACCAAAAAGGACATCCAAGCAAACAAGGACATACTGTCTAGCCATAAAGCAAAACAAAGGGGTATTACATGTGAAGGACTATCCATGTAATGTATTATTCACCATGTGCAGGGTCTAGTAAGTGTGTTTGGTGGTTTTTTGGGTCTGGAAGGTCCGGGAGATAGGAGTTTCATTAAAACCCTAAGTATTTTGCTTGAAATCGAGGGTTTGGTGTATTAGGGGTCTAGAGGTCTTGGACCTAGAAACAAATCATGGAATTGGAGGTTTTGAAACATAACATACTGCTGTTTGAAGAGTTTGAGTGAATATCTAGTGTTTAAAAGGCCGTCTCTTTGTAAATACGGCTAATTTAGTAGCCTTTGTGCAAGGTGGTCTATTGGATCTTAATGATGGTACAAAGAAACATGGTATGATCTCTTGGAAATTTATCTTAGGGTCTATGTTAAAGCTTGATTGATGTTTGGTTGGCCATTGGATGACCTTCTCTAAAAGATAAGCCCATTTGATGAGATTTGGAGACTATAAGCCTATTGTTGTTAGTTGATTCAATTTGGGTGATTGTGATTTCAAGGTTGGTGTCTTGTCGAGGTCTGATTAGTTGATATTGAAAAGAGTTCCTCCACCTTGAATTGAATCAACAAGCCCTCTAACATAACAAACCCCAAAACCCTCTTCTTTCACAAGTTAGGAAAGGGTTTATTGAAAACCCATACTCGAAACCTTCTCATAGCCAACCAAAGCCTAAAACACCTTCAAAAAGGTCTGCAAAAGCTTAAAATTTCAAGAGATATCGCTGCGCCCAAGGATTTCTTGAAACCCTAGCAGTAAACCACCATTTTCCACTAAAAAATGCACCATTTGACATCTAGGGCATCACCTAAAAACCCTCTATTAACCTCCCTTGCACACAAAAATTTGCAAACATGTTTTATAACCATAAATAAGCATTTCCATTGAGTTATAAAAGCATATAGTGGGTGGAAGGCTTAATATGACATTTTAATGCACTCAAAACCCTTAAAATAGGGTATACAAATTGACCCTCAGTAATTGGCTTCTAAAATGCACAAAATCACTTGAAATCCAACCAAACCAAAACTAAAATAGAGTTAAGTCTGTTGCACACTGAATTCCATTGAAAAGAGAGCACAATCACCATGTACGTAACCATACAGTTCAATGAAACATCAAATCCCAAAATGAAAAAGGGTAGCAATCTTTGATGGGGTATTACTCGGATACAATGGAACTTACAAAATATTTGTCTGAACCTATGGGATTGCGTTGGAGCTATCTACAATAACCTCTCTTGGTTTTTGTTATCTCGGAATGGTTTTTGTTATCTTGAAGTGGTTTTCCCATGGTGTCCAGTTTTTAGAGTATGGAAAAAGTGTCAAATGCAAGTATTGGAAAGTTGCAAAGTGGTGCAAATTTTGTTCTACAACTCGTGTGACTAGATGAACTATTCCAACACATCCGAATAGGTATGTTTACACTAGGAATGGTCCTCTTTCACACCCAAACACGTAGAATCGCTCCGAGCTACGTTCAACCGGATCGGTCCCTTAAGGGTCCAAAGTGCAAAATGACTGCAAACTTCAGCATGCTGTTACTCGGATACCATGATGCTTAGAAAATTCTCATATAATCTTATGGGGTCATGTTAGGCCCCTCTACAATAACCTCTCTCAGTTTTATTTAACTCAGAGTGGTTTTTTTGTGGTGTCCAATTTTCAGTTGATGGAAAAAGTGTCAAATGCAAGTAGTGGAAAGTTGCAAAGTGGTGCAACTTTCGTTTTGCAACTTGTGTGACCAAAAAAATTGTTCCAACGCATCCAAATATGTATGTTTATGCTAAGAATTGTCCTCTTTTACACCCAAACACGTGGAATCGCTCTGAGCTATGTTCAATCAGATCGATCCCTTAAGGGTCCAAAGTCACTAACTCATTTGACTGCAAAATCCGATGAAACTGTCTGACGAAATATGTAAAATTTGATGTATCATCGGGTGCTTGTAAAATTTGATGTGTAATTTTCAATTTTTTGAAAGTTTATCCTCGACGTTTGTCAAAATTTCGACGAAACTGGGGTTCGTCAAAATGTCGGCTATCATTTTTGTCAAATTTTTGACAAACATGAAAAATAGAAAAAAATCAAATTGTGGCCAACATAAAGAAAAGTGAGTTCACGCCTAATTTATTGCGACAGTGTTTTGCTCTACTTGAGACAATTTGTGGAGAACTAAGGATGATTTTCTTGGGAAAAATCAGAAAAAATTCAAGAAGATATCTGCCAGGTTGAGGGTAGTCATTGTCTTTTTGCAGAATTCAGTTGTGAAGTCAAATTTGTAGTTCTAGGTTTGAAAATCATATTTTAAAGCAACATCTCATCAAATTTCATTTTTAGAGGTTTAGGGTTTTGAGAATTTCATGTCCAAATTTTGTTGTGTGGAATCACCATAAGATCACAACCAAGGAACATATTCTTTGTGACTGTAATTATGTGATCCATAACTCTATTGGTCATGTGGCATAGTTGTGCTATAACAAATACATGATGCATTCATGTGTGACCTAAGTTTAATGTGGCTATGTTGTAATAGAAATGGAGGAACTCATTATAATGTAGTTAATTCAGGTTGTATAATGTAGGTGTCAATCATCATTGGGTGCATTCAGGTTGTCTCAAGTTTAACAGGTTAGGATGTAATTATAGCATGATCGAAGAGTGATTACCTCTTGCTGCAATAAAGAGCCTATAACTCTGGTTGATATGCAGAGTGGTTGTGTTATATCAATTATGTAGTGCATTCAAGCACAACCCATGTTTAATGGGCTATTCTAGAGAGTGATCAAGATTTTCTAAACCTTATGAATGTTACTTGACATATATTTGCATAATCTCAAATTCTTTCAGAGGCTTTTGAAGTATCAATGTATCCTATATAGGGTTTAGAATGATTTCTTTTAATTAAATAAATAAATAAATGATTTATTTCCCTTTAATTAGATAATGTGGAGATCTCCTAAATCTGCCCCAACACACTATCCTCTTTGGCACTGTATTCATTACTCCAGCTACTAGGGTTTTGCATGCGACATCTTTAATATCTTCATGACCATGGATTTTAAATAGATTTTAGTCTTTTCTTTAATCGTTTTCATGGTAACCCTTGAGTTCCATAATCCACTTTCAATCTCTTCTAAGAACAGTGTCTTAAGCTAGATTGCATAGTATGCATATAAAGCAAGTCCTTCATACCTTCCATTGTTCCAAACCACCACTCACTACCTTGCTTAAAATGTTGCATCCATAAGCACAATAGTATGTTTTAAAATCATGGTTTCCAGTAATTGACCATTAAGGTCAGCACTTTCATCTTGAAGATACAATGAGATTTTTGTCTTCAAACTCAATGCATTATGTAAGATAACATTGTGAATTGTTTGTTGTGTATGATTTGATTTTTTTGCACATTTACTGCTTTGCTAACTTCCTTTAAGACTGGGTATTGCACCCTCAGCTGCAATCTCAAACAATTCACTTACTATCACTTGAAGATTCCTTTCATGAGCATCGTTCTATAAAATCAAACTATGCCCTATTGACTGCCTACTTACTACAAGGGACTCATTGTTTCATGGTATTGTAGTTCTTAAGATCCTTCAACCTTATTGACACTACTTCACAGTCCACAAGGTATTATTCACTATCCTCCCATCTTTGATGAGTCTCAAAACACTGCTCAAACATGAAATCCACTACCTCCATTATATATTAATGGCTAAGAAGAAACATTGAACCTATGATTACCACTATTACTTCATTTGGACAGTCATTCCCTGATTGCATTTGCCTTGTCTAACACTACCAAAAGTATTTGAAAAACCCTTAAGGTCAGCAAGGGGGTAAGGAAACTCACTGTTAAAATATCCACTTTACTATGCAAGGTTTGAGCTTTATTATCTTGTCACTGCTTAGCCTATTTTTAACTGTCACATCTCAAGTGACTGTCATTCTTCTTACCGTAGATTGCATTTACAAATGTCACTAAGCTTTATAGTGTGCTTGTTATTGGATACAATATTTAGATTGCAAGATTTTGTTATTACCTACAATGTCTCAATCTTTCTACTATTGCAACCTCACTAATCGCTATAGTTATTGTTTATGTTTCTCTGGAAGGGGTTTGTATGCTAATCATGCTGTTGCAATGTACTTTGTTTTATTAGGGATCTATTAATGTTGAGGGCCCTAGGGATAAGCTCGTCATAAGAAGTGACACATTGCATCTTTAACTAAAAGAATAAATCCGTATTGAATTAGCAATGATGATTCCAACTTGTTGCTCTTTAGGAATGGATCACTTGCTCTTACTAGCTCGCTACTTCCATCATTGTAGGAAGTTTGCGATCAAGTTCAATATTATGATTTTAAAGAGTCTTAACAGTTGGAAATCATAGTAAAATCAAAATTTAATAAGTTTTGGAATTAGCATTTTAAAGTGTTTTTTGGGGTCATTAACTTCAGACTATCTTCTCTTTTGCAGGGGTGGTTGCATGCCAAATTTTTTTGGTGTAAAATATCAGAATTATTAGATTATGTTACTTGTCTATGAATAAAAATTATTGGAGTGTGAGTTTGATATTTTTTGAAGATCTAAATAGTCAAGCTTGGTAAAGAAAAATCATGTTAGATAATATTAGTCTAGAAAAATGAGACACTTGATAGATTGTGGGCTAAATTGAAAAGAAAGGGTGATGGGAAATGTTATTGTCCTTGCAATAATTGCAAGGGCTTAAAGACAAGATGACTTTTAATCACAACAAATTTGAAACATTGTAGGCACATGGTCACGTTGAAGGGGGCATGATTATAGTCCATTAGTAAGTTGTTCATTATATGTGTTTATATTGATTGAATTTGTAAATGTTTATATCATTTTAACATTATATATATATATATATAATCACTTGATCATGATCATGGTTTATTTGTGTCTATCATTATTATAAAGGTGGGGCGCCCTAGGGCAGATGATATGGATTATCACGTCTCAGAGAATGTGGTTTTGCAAGTGGACGAACATGGAGCTGTGAATATCGAAGATGAAGTTAATGATCCTATGAAAGAAGATGATCATGCACCAGAAAACACAGTTGAAGATGATGGTACAAATATATTGACCCATGACACATTTAGTGGCAGAGTTGATCATGATGATCAAGATGAATTTGATGATGTTCATGATTTACTTGTACTTGAGAAGGCATACGAGCCCCTTTATGAAGACTCCCAAACAATTCTTCTCTTTGCTATATTGTTGCTGTTGAACTTGAAGGTTATGAATGGTTTATCAAACATAGCAATCTCACAGATGTTAAGGCATGTCATATATGTCATATTTTTTCATCTATTTTAATTGTTGTTAGTTTATAACTAGTAAATAAAGGATGAAATATGTACCATTAATATTCTTTATATGAACAAATTATTTTTGTTGTAGATTGATTGGTGAATTTTTGTTACCACCATCAAATATTTTACCTCACTCATACTGAGATTTATGTGCCATTATGAAAGATATCAGAATGGAGTATCAAGCAATAGATGCATATCTCAATAATCATATTATATATCATAAACAATATAAATTTGCAACAGAATGCCTAGAATGTCATATCAGTAGATATCGAACTGATCAACTAACAAAAAAGGTGCCTCACAAGGTTCTTTGTTATATTCCCATTATTCCACATATGCAACGATTATTTAGGTGCAAAAGCTTAGCGCAATTTATGGATTACCATGCATAGAATAGAAGTGGAGATGGCATTCTTCAAATGCCTGCGGATGGTTATGCATTTAGGGACATGGAGGAAAAATGGCCACACTTTAAAGAAGAACCTCGTAATCTCAGACTTTCATTAGGAGTGGATGGTGTTAATCTATTTGGAGAGCTGAGATCTATTTACTTAGTGTGGCCTATTTTTTTTATCAACAATAACATTCCTCTATGGATGTCAATAAAGAGGGAGCACATAATGTTGTCAATGATTGTTCCAGGTATTTGTTTACATCAATTTTTCTTTAACGTAGTAGCATCTCATTTGTCTTATTTGTTGCATAATGACATATTTTTTTCATTCAATAGTCATGTACATTAATTTATATATATTGCAGTAAAATGGTTATAATAATTATGTAATGTTTATGCTCATTCAACAAGGTAAGTACCAAGTTAAAGATATGAATGTATATATCAAGCCTCTTATCGACAAGTTACTAAAGTTATGAAATGGCGTCATTATGTATGACATCTCTAGACCAATAGGACAAAGACAATTTCAATTCCATGCAATGCTTGTATGGACAATTCATGATGCCCCAGGGCTAACACATTTTTGTGGTATGTTATAACGTTCGACTGCACTTTAACAATATTTAATTAGATATCATGAATGTTTTTAAAATAATCAATTCATTATATATAATTATAAAAATTGACATATTTAATCCAATTATATATCATCTTGCAGGTCTTCAAACAAAGAGAAAATTTGCATGTCCAATTTGTGGTCCAAATATGAAATCTCGTCGTTCAACAAGTTTAGGAAAGTAGGTGTTTGATGAGTATAGGCACTTCCTCCATAGAAATCATAAGTATCGAACTACTGAAAAACATCTTTTCAATGGGAAAGAGGAGACTACATCAAACCACGAAGAATGACACCTCGCCTATGGAAGTTGGAATATAATAGAATTAATCGTCAAGGTTATACATCGGATCAAATTGTTTATCTATCATATATGATATGTTTTGAATTTATATTTTTATATTGTGTTGTGTTTACTCATGTTTTAATTGACAATGATTGTTGTTGTTAATTTGTTTAAATTATATGATTCATGAAGGTCATCAAGGCATTAATGGCCGACTTCCACAAGGACTGAAAAGTTATCCTATACAATTTAGTAGGTTTCCCTACTATAAGAAGCTATTTTTTTTGCATTTGTTTGATACAATGCATATCGGAAAGAATATAACATAAATGTTATGAAAAATATTGGATGGAAGGCATGACAAAGAAAAAATTGTCAAAATTTGTAGTGACATTTAGGAAGCCAATCATGCAATGAAAAATGTCATTCAATTAAATAGCGATGGAGACCAAATTAATATAAGTGCCCTTCCTTGGTTATTAATAGAGCAGCAAAGCAATGCTATAAAAAAATTCATACAAAAAAATGAATTTCCCATAGGATTTGCTGCAAACATAAACAATATAATAACAAAGAAAGGTGAATTTGGGTCAGGGATGAAAACGGATGATTGACATACCTTCATTAAGATAATTATTCTGGTATATATATACACTTGTATAATGCATGTACTTTTCAGTGTATTGTGTTTACTACTTTTGGAAAAATAATGAAAAGATCATTTTATAATTGTTGCAGTACGTTCTACCTCTATCTCTCCTAGACAACTTTGACAACAATGTCAAACAAGTTATACATGATCTTGGAAAATACATGAGGTAAGTAGCAAGATTTGTTCAATTCATTGTATACATCTTATAATTTCTATTTTATTTTACTTGTTATATAATATATTGTATATTTTTGTTAAATTTCTAATATATTTGTGCCTTGAATCAATTTGTAGATGAGACTGTCATCTAAAGAAACCCATAAAGAAGATATAAATTATTGGAAGAGAAAAATTCCTCGTCTAATGTGTGGAATGCAAAAGTGTCTACCTTCAACATTTTTCAATGCACAAGAACACTACCTCATACACCAAGTTGAGGAGATTGAATTGTGTGGACCTGTACACACAAGGTCAATGTGGATGGTTGAGAGACACTTGAATTTTTTGGAGGATTTGGTTAGACAAAGAGCACATCCTAAGGGTTCTATGGTGGAAGGATATATGGTATACCAGACCATGGTGTACATTAGTGAATATCTTCCTAATTTTGTAGCAAAGATCCATGTAGATTGCATTTGGGATCCCAACTCCATTAACAAATTCGAAGGGGAGTACCTGATGGGGAAAGGTAGATTGAGGAAAGTGAGAGGTAATTATAAGATGGCCATGAAGATTAATTAGAATACATTTTACATATGGTTTTTATGTATATTGTACTTATTTAATTTTTAATCTTCAATATACATCAATTATAAGTTAAGGTCATATATTGTGGTATTTAACTAATTATACGTCGTTTGTGATTTTTTTTTTTTTTGATACAGTTGGTCGAGAGTGGGATGCACTACATTTGCATGTCACCAACAATCTTGATTGGATAACGGTATGGATTGAATGATGTCAACAATCTGATCACGCATTAACATGGGAAGGTGTGGCTTCATTGGTTAAAGAAGCTCATCGTAATGGAGATTCCAATGTTACACAAAGGGAAATTGATTTAGCATATGGTTTAAGAGATAAATAGGTACGTGCAAATAAGGTTAATCACCCATATTATTTAATTATTTTCAAGTATATTGATGTATATATATGTCATATTTTCTTTCATACATTCACCAAGAATAAATATGCTTATCAACCTGAATGATATTGCAATATCATCACTTTTATATGTTTGACATATTGTAGGTGAAACACCACAAGGCTATGTGGTGCAATGGTCATAAATTTCAATCAAAAATGTTGACATGAAGAAAACTTCAGATTTTAGTATATGCCAGTCTTTAGGTGACTAATGTTTCATCTAGAAGTTTACATACATCCAGAAGTCTCAGAAAATCAATACTATGGGATTTTGGATGATATACTGAAGTGTGACTTTAAGTCCTTAAGATTAATTATGTTCGTCATCCTATGGTGCATGCTACGATTGAATGAAAATGATCCCGAGAGAACTATTATTGAACATGATAATGGATTTTACCATGGTTAATACAAGGTTGTTGATCGAAGCGAAATGAAATGATTCTGTTCTTCCAAGCCAATGTGAGTAGGTATTTTACTCAAAGGTTCCAGGTAAATTGGGTTGGTCATTTTTTGTTAGACATAATCCAAGAGGAAGGCTGGTAAAGTATAATGTGGTGGAAGAAGAAGATACTGAAGAAATAGAAGATGATGTAGATGATGATTAGGATCAATAGTTAGTTGATGATGTCCCTGATGAAGATGTTGAAGAGGAGGAACTAGATCATGATGATGTAGGAGTTAATTTTCATGAAGATGATATCTGTGTGGATGATGACATTATCAAAACTGATATCGATGACGATGATGATGATATGACCAATCCTTACAATGTCGAATTTGGATCGGATGATACAGACAAAGAGTTGGATGAAGAAGAAGATCAATGACATTGAAATGTATGGGTTATGTGATTATATTATCTATTTGATATTAATTTCTGATAGAATTATATTTGACCATGTGGTTATTAATTACCCATGATGTATTTCACTTTTATGCCATTACATAATTAATTTAATGATGTAATTTTTAATGCTTGAAAGGTCAAAAAATTAAAACATTTCAATAGTGTGTTTTATGTTTCATGTGATCAAGGCAAAAGATTAAAAATTCAGTTGTAGAGGTGGTTGTTCAATGGTTGACGTGTATGTTGGTTCTTTTTACAATGTAACCAGGTTTGTCTTCTAATCTACCTATGGAATTGCCAATTCCAATCGAAGGCAGCTCGAAGGACTTGGACCAATTGATGAGGACTTTAAAAGCCTCCTACACTTCAGGATTTTCAAGACTCCAGAGGGTGATCCCTTAATGTGTTTACAACCTTTGCACCATTATTATAAACAACATTAACAATAGCAGATGATCTCACTTAATAGCTCAACACGATAAGATAATATCAACTAGAATTGGCTGTTTATAGACAATATCAACTATCTGGAGTGTGAGATAACTAAACAAAATCCATTGTATAAGATAGTCAATGATTTGAAATTTTTAGCAAGCTCTAAGAAAAGACAAACAAATACTGAACTACACTAATAATTACAACTTAGATAAGTGCCATATATCCATTACAGGAGTCAAATTCATAAGCATCTAGAGGTTTATAACAAATTTAATACATCACATCTAAGATCCCGACAATATTGCATTACAATTTGATCAGTATGCATTCTAACCTAGGACTACTTACCAAATCCTTATACAACACATATCCGCCTATAATCCCATTCAAGCATTTTAATTAATTCCTTGAATTAAAGCTAAAATAGAATCATACACACCACAATAGTGAGATGGATAAAACAACCCTTAGTTATTTCATTCAAAGTTTAGATATGCATGTACAATGGAGAGACATGAGCTTGAATTTTCATTTCAACTCAAATGCTAGTATTGTTATAAAACATTAAATCTCTATGAACTCAAAACCTGTTACATAATGAATCAAAACTTAAATTGCATTTCTCTAAAACTATCAGACTTTACAATTCACTCTGCAACTTCACCTAGACTCGACAAAAATTATCTAACTTGCTAACCCATACTTCTGGCCTTGAAATCCTTCTTATAGAAAATAAAGGAGCAAACAAGCACTGGGCCAGAAAGTACACTTGTCACCAGTCAATTGGAGCACTTGGTGATATTCCAAAATTTGTTACAAAAACCACCACCTTGAAAAATATTCTTGTTCATCATATCAGCTGAGGAACGTTGATGCAAAAAACCACAAGAAAATCACATCGAGAAAGCTGTCAACACAAAATTGGAACTATTGCAACCACAACATTTGATCTGCCACCTGTTAGTAGTTCACTCCTTTTACTCCTCCTCAGTCAAATATTTAGTTACCCAATTCTGGTACTCATGATCAGTCGACCAATCAAAATTAAGTACCTCATCCACCTTGGTATTATAAGGTGTGTATTTTACAGCTACCTGATTCGCATCCCTTTCAAAAGATTCCAAAAATGAGCTGGTACTAATGATTTTGTCTATACAGCTCACCAACAAATCATAGTCTGAGTCATCACAAATTGAATTGATTTGATCATTGATGGCCTCACTTGCTTGATCTTGCCATTGTTGAAATGACCTGATTTTCCCTTGCTCATCAATTATATCAGGTAACAATGTGTTACCCCAATCATTGAAATTCTTCACCAGCTCCCTAATCTTCCTACTCAAGTCATTTCAGGTCCGAAAACCAGTGCAAACACTTCCTACTAACACATGAGTAGGCCTTTAATGATTGTGTCATTCATTTATCGTGCAAACCTTGAGGCCTTATACATGATATCCAGATCACTGGCCCTAGGGATCCAATTTTCAATTATTGGTATCACTACTTCCTGATCCCTATCAATATTCTTTATTTCTGCTAACAACAAAGAATATAAAGAATGTATAGATAGCAATTTGCTATCAAAATTTTCATTTAAATGCCTCAAAATAGTAGTAAAAATTTTCTTTTGCTTTAAGAGAGATCCCTCCTCACTTTTCTTTAATAATGCCTGCAATTCATCAATTTTTTGCAAGAGTTGCTTCTTTGTAGGATTGATAAAGCACTCTGTTTCTTCTTCAACTTCCTCTAAAGAAAGGGTGAGGATATGATTCTGACTGGGAGATCTTGGTGTGGAAACAATTGGAAAAGCAGGAGGCACTAAATTTGTTTTGGAAGGTAATGTACTGGTTCCTGGAGCACTTGATGTCTCCCCAATCTGCTTATACCTAAACCTCTCCACTTTAGTTTGCAACTCAACATTTTTCTGCTGCATCTTGCTATACTCCTGAATCAAAAGGTTATATTTTTCCATTAAGCTCTTCCTTTTAGCTCCTCCCTTTTAGCAGTCTTTTGGGCCAATTTTTCCACATTCACAGTCGAATTAGTGGCCTTAGTGGTTGAGTTATCTAAAGATCTCTTTATTATCAATCCTCCATTGAAATTTGGATTAATATCAGAAACATCTGGTTTTCTCCCTTGTGGGGCCAATGCCTAAATTGCCAGAGTTTCATATTCCTCATTGAAAGCATAGTTTTGCAATGTTTCCTTGATCTCTTCTTCAGAGTCTTGAAAGGGATTCTTAGACTTCATAATAGGATTAAAGGCTACTGCATCTGCAATGTCCCATTCAGGCATAATTAATACACCAGCCTGACAGACTAGTTTTCTTCTTTCTTCAGGAGTGATGTTTTTGAATTCTTCCATTAATTCAGCTTTTACCTCCTCATCATTCTCCTGGTCTGACCTGTTAGGCCTTAGTTCTCTCCTCTGCCTACATTTATCTTGATACTCTTCAAACTTCATCCTCCATACCAATTGAAAGAATACAAGAGTTTT
>VDFB02000015.1:394428378-394503212 GCA_007258455.2 Sequoia sempervirens | reverse complement strand
GTTAGGTTGCCAATTTCACTAAATTGCCAAGCTAGTGGGCCCACTGGCTTGCCAATTCAGTGAAATTGGCAATGTAGTGTCCTATTTGAAAAATGGGTCAAACAAATGGGGTCTCCCAGTGATTTACATCACCAGGAGACCCCATTTCTTGGACCCATTTTTTCAAACAAGGCAAGTTAGGTTGCCAATTTCACTAAATTGGCAATGTAGTGGCTTGTTTAAAAAAATGGGTCCAAGAAATGGGGTCTCCAGGTAATTACAAATATTAAGGGTCTCCCGTTGATTTATAGAAATGGGTCTCCCGTTGATTTACATCGAGAAACCCTACATTTCTGAACCACTTTTCCAAGCCTTATGAGGCCAAGTTAGGTTGTCAATTTCATGCAATTGGCAAGCTAATTGGGCAGTCTACCCTCTACTCTTATTCCCTCTACCCTCTATCTCTCCCTCCCATGCACTCCTCTCTTTGTCTCTGTCTCTCTCTCAGATCTCTACCTCCCACTCCCTCTCCTCTCTCAGGGTCTATCTCTCTACACTCCCATTCCCTCTGTCTCTCTCCCTCACCCCTTAACCCTAAACCCTAAACTCTTAAACCCTAAACCCATGACACAGAGCCCATAAAACCCTCTACTCTGCCCCTCTACCCTCTATCTCTATCAAGTCTCTCCTCCACCACCCCTCTCACTCTCTCAAGTCTCTCTCTCACTCCACTCACTCCTCCTATCTCTCCCTCTACCCTTAACCACCATCTACCTCTACCTTAACCCTTAAAACCCTCACACGCTCTACCTCTCTCCCACTCCCTCCCTCTCTCTCTGTTTCTCTCAAGTCTCTGCCTCCTATCCCTCTCCCTCTCCAGAGTCTCTCTCTCTCTCTCTCTCCCTCTCCCTTCCTTCTATCTCTCTCCCCTTTGCCCATAACCCTTAATTCTCTACCCTTAGCCGCCAAGCCCTCTACCTGAGCTTGCCAATTAGGTGAAATTGGGAATGTAGTAGCTTTGTTTGAAAAATGGGTCCAAGAAATGGGGTCTCCCGGTGATGGAAATCACTGGGAGACCCCGTTTCTTGGACCCATTTTTTCAAACATCATCGAGAGACCCCGTTTCTTGGACCCATTTTTTCAAACAGGCAAGTTAGGTTGCCAATTTCACCGAATTGCCAAGCTAGTGCGCCCATTGGCTTGCCAATTCAGTGAAATTGGCAATGTAATTGCCTATTTGAAAAAATGGGGTCTCTCGGTGATTTACATCATCGGGAGACCCCATTTCTTGGACCCATTTTTTCAAATAGAGAAAATTAGGTATACAAACTATATGACAGTAAGCAATGCATAAAAGTAGATGATTGGCATTTTACAATACCTTTGACTCTCAAAAAGTGAACCAAGATATTTAGTTGTGACAACGTTTAATTCTTTTTTATAGTTGAATTCCATATAATTTCCCTCTTTCCTACTCTTTCACTTTGTCCAGTTTATAATTACCTGGGGAAAAAAATCTTAAAACTATGGGGAATAAAAGCTTAAAACTATGAATTTTTAATAAAAGATTTTTTCTTCTATAATTAATAAACGATTATAGGTATTTGTTTAATTTTTAAGTCATTTTATATTTTATTATAAAAATTATAAATATATAATGATTGTTTGGAAGGGAAGTTAAGTAGAAAAGCCCAAAACTATGAATTTTTAATATTTTTATGTATAATTAATAAATGATTAGAGGAGTTTGTTTATTTTTATAGATATTTTTTTGCATAATAAAATATAATTATAATTATGATAGCTTGGAAGAGAAGTTAAGAGATAAAATCTTGAAATTATAATTTTAATATATATTTTTTAATTAACAAATGATTAGAGGTATTTATTTTATTTTATTATAATAAAATATAAATATTTATAATAATGATAGCTTGGAAGAGAAGTCAGGGAAGAGATGCTTAAAATTATGATATATATACTTTTTATAATTAATAAATTATTAAAAATGCTCTTGTGTATGGAGGAGAAATATTTAATTATTTCATCAATCTATAGGAAGTTATTATGTGGAAGATACCCGTGAGGGATGGTGGAAATTGAATTTTTATGGGGTTGCTAGGACAACCCACATCCTTTAGGGGTAGGAAGTATCATAAGGACACCAATGGTGATATCTTCTTTCCAACCTCAAAAAAATTGGAGGAACTAGTAACAAGGCAAAAGTCCAAGCCCACCTCTTGGGATTACAAGTTTGTAAATCATGCATAATAGATATAGTAAAGTTTGAAGGTGATTCCATGGTAGCAGTCAATGTTGTCAAAGGAAAAGGATGTCTAAACTAGAGAATCAACAATATCTTGCAAGAGGCATGACCACTACTCAACTCTTTTGCAACATTCTCTATCCAACATGTGTATAGAGATGCAAATAAGGAAGTAGACTTCCTTTTCAACTTTGCCATAGATAATATTTAGAAGGTATCATCATTAGCAATAAAGCGAAGGTATGGAACTCATTCAATTCCATGTTTAATATCTAACATTGTTTTTTATTCACCACCAAATATTTTGATGTCTCTACATAAGGCCAACATCATCACTATTTATGGCTATTAATCAAAGCAGGTTGCACTTTGAAGTAGTCATTGTTCACTAAACATTACTCAAAGCTAGTGGGAAAAATGGGGTGGTGGAAAAATAACATTACTTTCTCTCATGAGAGACAACATTCAATCACATTTCTCATAATTAATTGGCATGAGTAGGTTACAATAAATCCTTGGGAGCTAAGGAAGAATCACATTCATAGTTTGGACATTGTAACTATTGTTAGATGTACAAGACAATTGAGAGCAGGGGTGGTGGTGAATCAATTGCATACTTTAAACATTAAATCTCTCAATAACTTTTCAAATCCTTAACAACTAGATTAAACCCTTAACATGCATTTAACAAAATGTAAACCTATGAAACAATAAAGAAAACACATTAAACACATAAGAACAACAAATTTATGTGGAAAACCCAAGAAGGGAAAAACCACGATGAGGATCTTAGCTCACTAATATATGAATTGCAACATCGAATACAATAAGGCTCACTACCTAGAAAATAAAGAAAGGCTCACTACCAGTGGCTCACTACTAAAATGACTCATTGTTCAAAAGAAAGAAATAATAGAAGAAGGGCTGGCTCACTAACAATTTGAACTGCTAACAATGCATCTCTCATATTTCGAAGGTACAGTTCTAATGAAGCACAAACAACTCATCAAACAAACTAAAATGTAGACACCTTCTACTCACTGCATCTAAAAGTCATTGGCATTTAAGCTCACACTCAGATCACCACACTTGATCAATTTCATGTATCATACACTTCACTTCCATTCCACACAAAAAATCGTCTTGCATTTATACCCTTTACAATCTAAAAGAATCTCAATTAGGTTGGCTTAAGCAAATTTATGCACCTCAAACATGCATTACCAAATAGATTGGCACCAAACACTGCCACGACATAAAGAAGTGAAGGCAGACTATGCCATTACTTAGCTAGGACCCAAAACTACATTGACATGCTTCTCAATACTTCCTCAAACAATAATCATCCTCCACAATTGGTGCTAGCATGTCGGGTTGGCCAAACTTGCACAAACACCAACATGTGACCCAAACATGTCTTTCCAAGTTTGGAAACATCTCGTGGACCACACAACAACATTCCACAACATCTCAAAATATTCCAAATCATTATAATATTTTCCACTACTACTGCAACCACTTGAAACTTAAGGACACCTTCATTCTGTGCAACTAGACACACTAAACAACCTTGTTGAACACCAAATAAGTTGAAAATTAAAAGGTAGATAAAGAATATATAAGCACAAAATCCTAAATTTGCAACACCAGAACTTTTACTGCAGAGAAATGAGAAGAAATCTCGTTTCTCCTAGAGACCTTGTTTAACTAGACAAACAGATTCTCAAACACATCTTCCACTACAGTATGATTGAGAACTTGAAACTCTCGATATAACACCTCTAACATCTCTAATCATTACATCCAAACCAGATAAGAATATCTTCAACCATGAAGAAATGCAGAGCAATACACTAAACACACCTTTGTCACATTGAACTTTCTTTTATTTAAATTTTCTCAAAATCACTTGGAAACCAAGTGAAAAAACCACATCAACACTACTAACATCTCTACAACACATCCACAACATCTACAATAGTTTGTAACATATCCAACAATCCCCAACAATATCAAACACACATCCTTTGCAACTAAAAAATGTGGCTGTCTCATCCTAATATATTTAATTGCATTCAAGAATGGTGGGACATCAATGTCAGTTGTACTGCCATGTTTAGAGTGGCTAAGAAGCTTGGTGAAGTCAAATCCAAGGTCAGGACTTGGAACAAGGAAGTATTTGGGGATATTTTTGAGTCTAAAGCTGCTATCCAATAGGATTTAAGGGACATTCAGAACTGTATCCATAAAGAAGGTTATGTGGGAGATTTCCTTCCTAAGGAAAATGAAATCCTTTCTAAATATCATGATATTATCTCCAAAGACGAGGATTACTAGAAACAGAGATCTATATGTGCTTGGCTTTTTGCTAGGGATAAGAACACCAGGTTTTTCCATTTGACCACCATGAAACATAGGGCCTCCAATTGAATTGCCTATATAATGAAGGATGGGGTCAAAATTGAGAAGGAGAAAGAGATTAGAAGTGAGGCCATTCATTTCTTTGCTAACCTTCTCTCTTCTGGAGAGGAGCTGAATGTGGATGCTCAGAAGACTCTTATTGAGGCCATTCCTAATGTCTTGGATGATCATCAAAATAAGCTTTTGACAACGATCCCTTCACAGGATGAGGTTAGGAAGGTGGTTTTTTCTTTCGAAGGGAATAAGGCCCCTGGCCCAGACAGTTTCCCCATGTTCTTTTTCCAAGTGTTCTAGGAAATTGTTGCCGATGATGTGACTAGTGTTGTTAAAGAGTTTTTTGGAGCTAGGAAACTGCTAAAAGAGCTTAATGCTACCTTTATTGTTCTCATACCTAAATTTCTTGGTGCTAATTCTTTTGATTCTTTCTGTCCTATCAGTCTATGCAATTCTTTTTACAAGATCATCTCTAAAGTGATAACTTCTAGGCTTCTAGGGGTTCTTCCGATGTTGATCTCTCCCCAGCAGAGTGGTTTTATTCTAGGTAGATAGATTCTGGACTCTATTATTACGATTCATGAAAATATCCACTCCCTCGAAGTTTTGAAAAACCAAGGTTTTTTGCTCAAGCTGGATATGGCTAAGGCCTATGATAGGGTGGACTGGAAGTTCTTGATTAAAGTCTTAAAAGCTTTTGGGTTTTCTGAAAGATTTTTACATTTGATATGGGAACTGATCTCTACCACCAGTACCTCAATGATCATAAATGGCTCTCCTTCCCCTTTTTTTAAGGTGTCAAGAGGAGTTAGACAAGGGAATCATGTCTCTCCTATTATTTTTACTCTCATGGCGGAAAGTCTAGGGAGGCTCATGCATAAAAGAATGATGGAAGGTAGCATGAAAGGTTTAAAATCTTCTTCAGAAAATCTAGCCTATTCACACCAGCAGTTTGTGGATGATACGATGCTTATGGGAAGTGCTACTATTGGTGAATCTAGAACTATGAAGAGCTTTCTTGTTCATTATGAGGAAGGCTTAGGGAAAAAAATTAATAGAGACAAAAGTTCCCTCTATTTTTTCAATACCCTTGAGCACAGACAAAGGAAGATTTCAAATATTTTAGGCTGTGGTGTTAATTCCCCTCCTTCAACTTACTTGGGTCTTCCTTTAGGGTCCAAACCTCCATACTCTTTTTGGATCTCTCTTGTTGATAGGTTTAACAGGAAATTAGCTGGCTGGAAAGGGGCCCTCTTGAGTCAAGCTAGTAAAGTTCTGTTACTTAAGGCTTCTCTTCATAATTTTCCTGTTTACACCCTTAGTTTGTTTAAGATCCCTGCTAAGTTTGCTGATATTATTGAAAATATCTAGAAATGTTTTCTTTGGTCGGGGGTTGAGGAGAAGAAGAGGATTCCATTGGTGGCTTGGGAGATTGTGTGCAGACCCAAGAAGTTTGGAGGCCTTGGCTTGAGGAATATTAGAGTGTTTAATAAATCCCTTCTTGCAAAGTAGGTTTGGAGAACTTTTGCAGACACTCGCGAATGGAATACTATTTGGCGTAGCAAATACTTGCGGGAGGTTGACTTCTTTCAAGATTTTCTCAACTCTCAAAACCTTCCCATTGGTTATTCTCTATGGAACAATACCATTAAAGCCATGGACCTGGCTGGTAAAGAAGCTTGTTGGAAGGTGGGTGATGGTAAGAAAATCTGGTTCTGGGAAGATAAGTGGATTGGTAATGAGTGTCTTTGTAATATTCTGACCTATGGAAATCATATGGAGGACTGGAAATACAGGTTTGGCTATTTGGTCGGGGATTATTGGAGGAATAATCAGTGGGTTGAGATTTCGTCAATTAGTCAGGATCTCCAACCTCTGCAGGCCCTTCTTAATTCAGTTAGGCTTAGTTTGTAGGGGCGGGAGGACACTATGGTCTGGAAGTTGTCTTTCTCTGGAATCTACTCTATCTCTTCTGCAGTGGCATCCTATTACTCTTACCTCCACTACCCTATATGGGCTAAGGTGTGGGTGCACAACCTCACTCTGAAAGTCAATATGTTTGTTTGGATTATCCTTCAGAACAAACAATTGACCAATGATAATATTTATAAGAGGGGGTTCTCTTTTCCTAACAGGTGTTACTTGTGTTGTGCTAAGGCTAAGACTTCCTCACATCTGTTTCTCCTTTGTCCGTTTGCTTATACCATATGGTGTAGGATTCTGCAAATGTGGGATCTTAGCTAGGTTTTTCCTGGAACTATTGTGGATTTTTATAATCAATGGAAGGCCCCCTCAAAAAATTGGGTGTTGAATTTGCTCTGGAACTACATCTTTCCTCACCTTGCCTGGGGTATCTGGAAAGAATGCAATAATAGAATCTTCAAGGATATGGCTCTTTCAGAGGAAGTGGTCTATGGTAAGATAACTAGAGCAGTGGTTGAAAACTTTAATTTTCTCAATAGCAGGTATAAAGGTAAAGGTAAGGTTAGTATGCAGGAGTATGAAATTAGAATGGTGGGAGCCTGGAAAATTAATGTGGATATGTTCAATATGTCCAAAATTACCAAGGATCCTAGAGATGGCATATTTTGGAGTCTCCCTCCCCCTAGTTGGGTTAAAATCAACTTTGATGGCGTGGCCAAGGGAAATCCTGGGCCTGCCGGGAGTGGAGGGGTGATAAGGGATGAGAATGGTTGCTTTATTGTGGCAGTGGCTGTCCCCTTAGGCACTCAGACCAACCATGTTGTCGAAGCCTCTGGTGTTTTTCAGACCTTGAAGTTGGCTAGCCAATTGAAGTTTAAAAATGTGTGGATTGAAGGGGATTCAAACAATATAATACAATGCCTAAAGGGCCTTCAAAAACCCTCACGGTCTATACAAAATTGGATAGACCTTCTAAGGATATTATTAATAATTTTGAGAAAAGTTATATTTCGCATGCTTATCGGGAAATAAAAATGGTGGAGGATTTCTTCGCCAACAAAGGTGTCAAAGCTCATAAAAAGATGAAGTGGCAGGGGTATGATTAGTTGGAGGCTAACGTTAAGGTCTTGATGACGTATGACCATGTTCATGGGAAGGTGCAATTTCCCATTCCATTGAATGATGGCTAAGTGTCCTCCCCTGTAGTCTTAGGATTGCGAGTTAATGATTATTCCTAGTTGGTCGAGGAGTAATTACTTTCTTTCCTGTTTGCATGTGATTATTCTCGCACGTTTTCTAGGCATTTTAGGAGCTTGTTTCTACGAGTTTCTGGACTATTCTATTCCTGTCGGCAATACGATGGGTGGCGAAAGTCGCAGGGTGGAGCCGATAAGCAGTGAACAGTTAAGGAGCAATCCAAAGCTCTGGAAGAAGTTGGATAATGGTGGCATTACTGTCTTCATTAAGAAACTCCATGGCTGGGACCCAAAGGTTACTAGGGTTTTTGCGAAAGATTGGAAGGATGGTGAGTTAATCTTGTTTGGTAGATAAGTGGTCATCAACGAACAGTTAATTGCTGAGGTTATGAGCCTCTTGATGGAGGGTATCAAATTCTACAGGGACATGAAGCAAGCTGATGAAGCGGTCAACAAATTTCCTAAGTCGGGCGCTGAGAGGGAGGAGTTACGAAGGACTTCCAGAAGTTACTATGATTCAAACAGAATTGTCTCGCACTGGAGGAGAGTATTGAATGTGCTGATGGAGTACGTCACTTTGGATAACCATTATACCAGATTCTTTGGGTATCATTTCGTCCTCCTTAATCATTTCAGGAACAGGTCAGGATTTCTTTTCCTTTTTATCTTGCGTCTTCTCTGAATGCTAGTTTGAAAAGCCATAGAAATAACCCTACCAAGTACTCTATTCTTCATGAAGGACTGCTTGTCCTTATTTATGATCATTTTAAAGCCATGTCAGCTCTGCCATACCAGACACTATCGTCTAAGGATAGGGTTGCTGACAAGGGGAAAGGAAAATCTAGAGATTCTCCTCAAAAGAAGGGTAAGAGAAAGGTGTCAGAGGACCCCTCCTATGATGTGAATGATGAGGATTCACAGTCAATTTTTTTGTTTGAGTATTCCAGCCATCCTACTATCGATAGAGAAGAGAGACCCCGTTTCCCTATGGACCTCAAGATGGGGGATGACTATTTTAAGGAGGAACAAGAATTTCCCACCGATGTTCTTGCTATAGCCCGCAATGGGGCGGTGGATAATTTTAGGTTAATGAGATGGGTGTTCTTTGAAATTAAGGAGATTAAGTTGAACCAGAGAGCCATTAACAGTAAAATGGAGAAAGCTGATGATGATAATAACAAAGACAATGGTAGTGGTCGGGATACTGACTTATGGACTGAGGAAGAGAAGAAGTATATGGTTGAGTGCCTCAAGAAAACGGTGGATGAGTTACAAGATTTCAAAAACAATCATGATGGCAAGCAGGCAGATATGGAGGAGCAACTGAGGAACATCAAAAAATCTCTCCACAAAGTGCTGGTTATGAACCATAAGATTTTGAAATCCACTGCACAAACCATGAATACCATGGTGGAGAACCTAGAAAAAGCCCATCAGGTCAAAACTGTTGTGTTTCTTGATTTGGAAAAAGAGGAAGGGCAGCCAGATAGTGGGGGGCTGAGTAACAGGACTAACACAAATTTGAAAAGGAAGGCAAACCAAGCTTTAGTAAACATCTAGGAGATTAAGAAGTTTGCACTTAATATGAACAAGTTGGAGCAAGAAGCGACAAAGATCCTCAGGAACCTGGCCTAGGGGCTGGCTGTTTTGTGGTTTTTTGCTGTGCTGCCCTGGTTTCTACTATTTTCTTCTTAGTGGGCAACTTTTTGTTTTTGTTTGTGCTCTGTTAATGTTCTATCCTTTTCTATTTGACTATTAAGGGTTTCGTGATCCCTTTAAAACCTGTTTGTTCCTTAATCAAAAACTATATTGAAGTAAGATATTAATGACAACACCAACACATTGTGTTGACATCAACACCAACTTCAAGCACAAAAAATCTAGGCTAGGAGTTGACATCATCAACACCAGAATCATTCCAACACACTCCTCATACAAGGGGTTGACGTCAATGACAACACCCTAAGAAGTTCTCAAAAAACTCAAACCACCAAACTTCCAACAACTCCAAACTTCCAACAACTATTTCATCCTTAGTGTTTTTTGGCAAGAAATCATGGATACAAGCATGAAATTGATTTCAAAGAAGCAAAAAATACCTTTTTAGAGGCAATTATAAATAGCCACATGAAGAAGATTATTAAGACCAAGGTTGGATTCATCACATTTGGAATATAGTGGATCTTAGGGGAGGAGTTTTTGGCTACCCATCATAGATACAAGGTGAACATAAAAATTGCATCCTTATGTTGGGAAATCTCGATCATCTCAGATAAGCATCCAAGATCTGTAGTGCCTTCGATAAATTTAATTTCAAATAGATTTCCCCAAAAACACGTACAACTATGTCACAAAGTGGAATTAGACACAGTTCAATTCCCACATTAATCCTTCTGAGAGAAGCACATGTAGATTTAGTTTCAACAACTTGCATAAACATAACCATTAAACATGAAAGATAGTACAAAAGATTAGAACACACATATTTACATGGGGAAAACCCTTTCGGGTGAAAAACCCCACACTCCAAAAGATCCTAGCCATTGTATTATTCAGCAACAAACAAAGTTACAATACAATCTCAGGCTCATAGCCTTTTCACAGAGATTACATCTTGTTCCATTCTGGAGACAAACTGGCAACATCCCTGTTATGTTTCCCTCTCTCCTTTTTACATTTCCCTGATCAACCTCTTAGTTCATACAACCTTCGCACTGTTACAATACCTTCACACAATATATAGTGCAGATTAGCACGGGAGATCAACCAAGACACTTAATCTGGAGAGATTTCGGCAGCATAATCCTACCTCAATCTTCCTCTCTTTCTTCGTACTGCAAAACGTCCAATGTATATACATTCGTCTTCAGTAGACAGGAAATAGTTCATCTTTTGTAGATCAGTTCGTATTCCAACAATCAGACCAACTGTCAACCGCTCTAACTTCTCCAACTCACTCATGATCCTCCAATGAACATCATACACATCAGCAGTCAACCAATTCAGTGTCCTTCCAACCATGGTCTGCCTTCAAGTCTATCGGCATGATTTTGTGCATCGACAAGAGTTCATAATGTCACATAGAACCCATAGGTCTCCCCGATGTCATTAAGCTCATACACCTTTCAAACCATCAGCAAGAGTCATCGAGTGCAAACCTGTCGGTCAGACACACTCTATCGCTAAGATTTCACATCGATATCCATCACGTGCAGCTCTATCGGCAAGACCATCGCTATCGGCAAGAGCTCTTATCGAACACAGATCCATCGGCAAGAGGAACACTATCGGCAAGAGTTCTCACCGATCGCAGACCCGTCGATGAGACCACAACCATCAGCAAGAGATCATACCGAACACAGACCTGTCAGTGAGACCACAACCATCGACAAGAGATCATATTGAATGCATACCTGTCGGCGAGACCAACAGTATCAGCGAGAGTTATCACCGAACACAAACCCCATCGGCCAGACATGCTCTATCGCTAAGAGTCTTATAGAGCCTTCATGTCACCTCGACCAAATACCATCAACCAGAGTCACATCGACATTCATGACGAGCAAATCCATCGGCAAGAGTCACAACGATATGCATCAGGAACAACTCCGGCTAGAGAACCACTATCAGCAGCAAAACTCACAATGATAGCTCAAGTCACACCGATTACTTCCATCAGCAAGACAGACTAAATGTCACACTGATATTGGCTAGACTTCTATCGTTGGAGAAACTTACACCAACAGTTTAGGTCATGCCGATGACCCTCATCGCTAGGACATTCTAGAGGTCACACCAATAAAGTCATGAAGGAACTTTACAAGGAGAATTCAGATCGAGCTGAGTCACACCGATCTCATAGACAATTCAGGATCACTAAGCAGATCGTCTAGACATCTCAGTGGTCACACCGAAATTGCTCACACAGAGGTTTAGGCATGTGGGATTGAGGCACACAATTCCAACACCCTATGTGTTGGTGTGTTGTTAGACTTTGGGTAAGAGGAGGTGGTAAGAATTGTGGCATAATCTTTCTTAAAAAGAATTTATTGGGGATTTTGTAAGATACATTGATAAATTTTATTCTAAGTAAAGGTTTTCCTTCATATAATCAATCACTATTAATTAAATATAGTTTAGTTATGGGCCCATGGACACCCTTTCTACACACCAACAAAGCCAAAATGAAGGAGACGTGTAGGAAAAATGCCAAAAAATTAGTTTTTTCCCTAAAGAGAATTGCTAGTATTGCTGTCCCAAAGAAGTGGACCTAAGATTCATATTGGAAGACCAATAGTTTAAGATGCAAGGTGATGGTACTTGCAATATTCTAAATTTGGGGGCATCAGAACAAAACTTGGTGTTCAAAGGATCTCCTTTTGCATGTTTTGTTTTCCATTCTCCTAGGAATCTTGCTAAGTACTACCTTTTTGAGATTAAGGAAACAACCTCTAGAGTAGAAGAAGTAAAGAAGGATCCTCCCATTGTCCTAGAGTCAATTTCTAACTCCCTGGTTATACATAGTAATATTTTGGTTATGAATGCTTATGAAACTTACTTTCATCTTAAGAGGTTCCAAACTCTTTGAGTATCTAGATTCAAATCCAAAGGATGAAGGCATTTCATACTTAGTGAATGTGGATGTTGAAGGCCCTTTGGCCATGGATATTATTGACTTATTGAGGAAAAAAAAAGGTCTCTCTAACCTAGGAAGATAAATATTACACAAATCTACCCTCCTCTCCTTTGAAGATTATTTATCCTATATTAAAGTAGTCAAGCTCGTTCAAGGAATCACCTACCTCTTCTAAATTGATTACCAAACTTACTTTGAGTCATATGGTGGTCTACTCCCCTCTCAATTTGAGGAAAACTAAAAAGATAAAAAGCAAATGGATGTGGGATCATATTCTAAGCTTAGGCATCCAACTCACATGAAAATATAGCATAGAAAAACCTTAAAAGAGATAATTAATGACTCTCAAGGTATGTTAGATTTGGCTAAAACCAAATCAACCCCTAGAATTGAGAAATAAAAATGATGTCTTGAAATATCTAGGGCTTAAATAACCCCTTAAAATATGACATTGTTTTTGATATCAAGAGAGCTCATAACCAATACATTTTTCTTATTCAAGAAAAAAAATGTTAGTGGAAAATTTCAAGATGATTAAGAATTTTTTTTGGCCTAAGTCTCATTTTGTGGGGTTAAATGTTATGGGCACTTTTGAAAGAATCTTTCCCCTTTGGAATCTACCAATTTTATATGGATCAAGCCTTTATATTTCTCTCCATCATGTCTCTATATTTCTCTAACATCTCAAAGTGAATTTATTTTTTATTGTTTCAAATATATATGCCCCAAAAACACCAGAGGAAAGAAGAAAGCTTTAGTATGAGCTAGTTTCTTTCATAGTTGTGTATAGTAACATTAGATGGATATTTGTTGGATATTTTAACTCTCCCCTTTCCTTAATTGATAAATATGAGGCACTCAGAATCACATGGATAGTATGGAGTGTTTTCCAATTTCATCTCCTTGTGCACCTTGTTGGACAATGAGATTTGTTGAGCTCAATATACTTGGTCAAATATAAGAATTGATACTTCCTTGATTAAAGTTCCTTGGACATATTTTTTCCTTTTATGGATTAAATTTTATCCATATCCTTTGCTTATCATCCCTCCCTAGGATAGGATTGGATCATTCCCATTTTATTTTCTAGTTGGATAGCCTTAAGAGAAGAAAAGGTGCTTGAATCAAATTTGAAAAATATGGTCTATACATCCTAATCTTAAGGATAAAATTAGGGAATGTGTAATACCCCCATGTTGCTGATACTCCTTGCTACTATCTGTTACTTTTATGTGTTAGTGTGATACTGGGTTGTGATGGTGATTAGTTCACCGACTTGGTGTGTGTGGATGCATAGTTTAGTTGATTACTACATTTGACATTATTATGATGATTTATGATATTTTATGTGGTGTTTAGATTATTTGATTTTGCAATGGTTTTTCCTTAATATTGTATATGTCGATGTTGTGATTCTATGATGTTTAATTTGGTTTCAGTAATACATTATGATGCAGTGGTTTAGTAATTAGTTTATGATGTGATCAGTTAGTTAGAATTGTTACTTTACATCTAATGTTGTATTTGTTAGTATAGCTTTGGTGAGGGGACAGTGTAGCACCACTCGTTTACGAGTGCCTTGCTACGCTGCAATTCTTTCTCATGAAATGATGTTTTCGATTATATATATATGTGTTACTTGACGTTTATTTGTATGCAGGATTTGCAGGAATAAAGTCTCGATTCCACCTGCCTTGGCAGGACAGGGCAAGCAGTAAATTAACCCAACGGGTACAATGTTAAAAAAAAGAGTCGATAAGGAAGTGTCCCCGTCCCAAGTCCGTCATCCTGTTGCGAGTTTTGTTGTGTCATGATTGAGGTTTTGTCCTTGTTTTTGTGTAGTTTAATTGTTGATTAATTATTTTATTTATGGTTAGTGGTAATTTAATTAATCTTATTTTATAAGATTAATTAATGTTGTCTTGTGGCTTTAATTAATTGTAAGTTGTAAAATGTGGAATTTTAAATATATTGTAAATTAAAAATTTATTTAATTAATTAAAAGTGTAAGTAATTAAATTAAATTAATAATGATGATGATTATTATATATGAGTTTTTTTCTTAATATTAAATTAGAAAATATGTAGAGAATATCTTGAGGAAATAATAATTAATTTTTAATTAAAATTGTGAGATAAGTATGTGCTTTTAAAAGCAGAAAAAGGACCAATGAATGAAGAGGATTTTTGAGGAAAAGATGTTGAACTTTATTTATTATTATTATTAATTTTTATTGTGGGGGAGTTTTTGTTTTACACACACAGAAGGTTTTTCTGGTTTTGTTGTAAGAAAAAAAAAGAAAAGATAGGTTTTTGTTTTGTGCTTCTGGGTGAAAGTTGTTTTGGAAGAAAAGGTTAAAGGATTTTTTTAGAAGAGCTGAAGGCAGGAAATCGAGAAGAAGCTACAAAGGGGATTCTACATCGAACGAAGGACTCCAGGTTTTCTTCTTTAATTTATTATTATTTTATTGTTCTATAAACAATATCTAGTTTGTTGTGTTTTGAAAATCTATTCTTCTATTTTTATTGAAAGTGGTTTTGTGATTGAAAATTTGTTTGTATTAAACCCTCGAATCCTCTGTAGGAAATTATAGTAGTACCTTCAAAATTTCTTCAATAAAACTTAGTTCGGGAAATAATCATTTGAAAAGAAAATCATTTTGATTGTGGGATGAATTTGCATACCACATCTTTATTGGGTTACTGAAAAATCTTTTGAAAATCCTGATGAAATTTTTGGTTGAAAAGAAAATCAAATTTTTCTGAAATTTAAAATTATAAAACCTATTTACTTTTTGTTGGAAAAACTAGACTGATTATTCATTGTATTCATGTTTTTTTTTTTTGGCAATATATATATATATATACATGAGAGTATATACATATATATAAATATGTATATATATATATATAAATATATATATCTTCATACTCGAAATTTAAAGGAAACAAGTTTGATTTTTACGGATTTCTTGTGTACCGTGTATTTAATAGAGTAAGAATTTTTTTTATATAATAAAATTTAATTTATATGAGGGAGGGGTGGAGTGGTCGGCGGTGGCCGTACCACCTCCGACCCCCGCACGGTGGCGCTGCGCGCAGTCCTCACAGACTGTGCACAACAGTCGAAGACTGCTGTATGCAGTCTGGTGGGGACTGCGACCTCCCATAGGGAGGTCCGCAGTACCACCGATGGTACTTTGGCATTTTTTTTAAAAAGAAATTCGCGGCTTTAAAATAAATAAAAACTCGAATTTATTATTATGTTTTATGATTTTTTTTATATATTTTGTTATATATTATTTATATATATATATACGTATATATATAGGTATATATATGTGTATATATATTGTAGTGAAATATAGTAGGGAGTAAGGGAGTTTTTATAATATGTTTTATAAGTATAAAATTATATATATATATATATATATATATATATATATATAGGTATATATATGTGTATATATACTGTAGTGAAATATAGTAGGGAGTAAGGGAGTTTTTATAATATGTTTTATAAGTATAAAATTTTATATATGTTATATATATATGTGTGTGTGTATACGTACAAAAAAAGCGAATATATGTATATACATTTATAAATATATATAAAAGATTTTATATGCTATGATTTTGATGTAATGAGATCATTTTTACAAGTTATAATATTATAGTTTAGTTGAGAAAATTGAGAATAAGCTATGTGATTATAATTAAATTGATTAGTTAAATTTAAAAGATGCAATGTTATAGTGGAATTGTGCAAATTAGAAACAAATTATGTGCTTTGAATTGAATCGAATTTTTCCTCGAGTAATTGATTTATGTAATTGGAAAAATTTGTTGTTTATTAAAATGAGTTTTATGGCATTGATTATGTAATTGCTTTCTCTTGAGATTATTTGTTTATTTTAATTGTGGTTTTCTTTTATTCGGGTTTATGTCTTGCGGGAAAACCCTAGAGTTAGCCTATCATGTGATAGGAGCTTAAGTTTTTGTTTAGAACTTCCAGAGGTGGGGATACTGTGATTTATATTCGATTTTGTAATTTGATGATGGTCCTTATGTTTTGGTTTTGGTGGTGATGTTAATGTACACTTGGATTGTACCGTTTGTGAATGTTATACGTGTGATTTTGGGCGAGATGGTTATGCCTCGTAGATGATCTATTTGGTTGGTTTACTAATTCTTGTTGATACAATCCCTTTTGTGTTGGATATTTTGTGTTGAGTGTTTAGAGAGAGTGGCTCTAAGTGGGGGCCGACGCACAAAGGGGCTGTTAGGGTAACCCACATAGAGTTAGAGTAATCAGTGATAATCTAAGTAATTAATTATGGGTGGGGATTAAACATTAATAAGATAATTGTGATGCCTTGTCCGCCTGTTAGTGCTATCACATACTAAAGGGGACTGAGAAGGCCGTGGTTGGCAAGATCGTTGCCTTGTCTTCACAGAAGGTTAACGATTCCACATGAGTAACCCTATGGAGTGACGCCTTGAGATAGGCGGTCAGGAGAACCATAGATGGAGGTGGCACCTTAAACTAGGTTGTTTGGATAATCCATGTATAGATGGAGGTGACACCTTGTGATAGGTTGTTTGGATAATCCATGTGAAGCCATGCGATGACACTCTCCTCTAACATTCCATTTGTGTTGTTTTATTGAAGTCCTCTAGAAGTAGTCTTTTGATATTATGACTTGAGATTTATTGATGATGTGTTCGTGATTTATTGTTGTATTATTTGGAAAGTGATTCATTGTTATGTTTCGAAAGTGGTCTATTGTTATGTCTTTTGTTTAATTATCGTTGTTTAGTTTTCAGTGTGGTCTAGTGATATTATGTTATCTTGTCTGGAGTTAGTCTTGTGTTCTGTTAGACGTGCTTGGTCGGGGATCCTTCCTTGTCTACTCCCAACACGGGGGTGGTTGGGTGGAATGTGCTTCGCACCCCGGTGGGTTCCCTTTGGATGTAGTTGTATCTTTCATTGCAGGGTTTCGATAGATGTTGTTGATCTAGGATTCACATGCTCCAGATGTGTATTGTACTACAGATGTATCTCTTTTATTGATGTATCGTCTCCCACGTGTGTTGGGAAGACCTTGATGTAATTTGTTTATATGTTCATTATGTGATACTATCATATTGATGTAATGAATATTCAGGCCATGTAATCATTTGTGAACTATCATTTGTAATTACTGATTATGTTGTGTTGTATCTGTCGAAATGTATATATATTTATTATCTTTATGATTAATTCATTTGTGTTTTACATATATGGTTCAATACATATTACTTTTATTAGTGTGGTTATGGTTAATGGATGTTTTAAATGGTGATGTGAGAATGAATGGTTTTACGTAATTGTTTAATTATTGTTTAATCTATTATCTTTGTTATGGGTTAGTGTAGTAATGTCACCTCGTGTACCCCAAGGGATTTAGTTGTGCAACTTAGTACATTGTTATGTTGGAATACTTAAGTACATTCATTATGTTCTTTTAAAAAAAAAAAATTGTTGCGTGTTTACTTGTTCCTTTGGGGTTTGTGCGGCGGGGCGTTACAAAATGATGGAAATATTTTATTTTTTTGGCAAAGTTGTGTTTATATGTGCTAAAAAACTAATAATAATTAAGAGAAATTTTATATTATGAAATAAAAATTATGTTGATAATAATTTCTCTACCAAAAGAGAGCTTGAAAAGGGGCTAAAAAGTATACAAAGGGAAATCCAAGATTTGGAAATGAATCAAGAAATATTTAACAAAGGAAAAATCCTACTTTGAAAATATAATATTTTGCTTTCTATGGCAACAACCTATTGAAGACAAAGGTCAAAGACCTTATGGCTCAAGGAGGGTGATAGTAACAAGTTTTTCCATGCCAATTCTCTCAAGCATAGAACCACTAACTTTATCAAGGAAATCATGAACATAAATGATAATAATATTCAAAATAAAGACTTGATTAAGGAATAGGCTATTACTTCTTTTAAAAAATTTTATCATGGAGGAAATGTTCATGGGTGTTTCCTTGCTCAAGTATATACTTAATTTGATCCCTTCTTTGGTTTCTTCTAAGGACGACACTTCTCTAATAACCCATGTTTTGGAAGATGAAGTTAAAGTTATGGTCTTCCCTTTTGATGGTTGCAAGGCACTTCAACCCAATGGTTTACCCTATTGATTCTTCCTAGACTTGGTCAATAATTTTCAAAGATGTGGTGGAGTCTACCAATGAGTTTTACCTTATATATAGACCGTTAAGCAATTTAATATCTCTTTTATTCTCATCCCCCAAAATAGGTTGTCATCTATTTTTTTGACTTTCAACCTATCAAATTATGTGATTCCCTATACAATTTTTTTATTAAAGGTTATTTTTATGAGGACACAAAGAAATCTCCCCCAATGTTCCTTAAAAAAAGTAGATTTTCTAAGAATTGTCAAAATTTGGACTTCATTGTTATTGTTCATGAAGTTGTCCATTTCATGAAAAAGAATGAGAAAGAAAGAATGATCCTTAAGCTAGACATGAATAAATCCTATGAATTTGTGTCTTGGAGTCTCTTGGATGTTCTTATAAGGTTAGAAATTGATGCAAAATATAAAAAATTAATTAATAGTTGCATATCCACTCCCAATTTTTCTAATATCATAAATAGTTTTCTCTATGGTTTATTTAGGATAAGTCATGAATTCAAACAAGGGGACGCCCTATATCCTATTTATTTTCATTCTATTTTTAGAACTTTTAGGTAGGAGATTTAATGCAACTACCACTATAAGGAGACTTAAAGGGTTCAAGCCTACATCTATAGTTCATTAGGTATCATACACCAATGATTAATTAATAATTCAATCATCCTAAGAGAAACTTCTATGATAAAAGTCATTAACAAAATGTTAGTTGAAAAATAAACATAGGGAGTTGGTTAGTGGTTAGCAAATAAATAACAACACAATGTCGAATAACAAAATCATAGTTATAGTCTGAACATAAAAATTGAGCTTAATTTAATATATTAGGAACATTAATTTGTTATTAGATTTTAGATAATAATTTTTAATTATATTTTAAAATATAACAAGTAAATAAATCTCTTCAAAATGGGACAGGATTTTAACCAATGAAATTGAGGAAAATTAATTTTGAAAATTTGAAAAGTTAAAAATCTTACATTTTACTTTAAGAAAATTAAAATATAATGTCTCAAAAAGAAAATAATGAATTCTCATTTCTTGAAAGTAAAGCATTTAATCTCTATTTAAAAACCACCCCTAGACTATAGTTTTATGAGAGGAACTAAAAACATTTTACAATGAATCAAAGAACATATTTTTTAATTTTTTTTTTAAGTATATTAATATAGAAATTTAGTTTTATATGCAATAGTAAATTTAAGAAAAATCTTCTAAATTTTAGAAACTTCTTTTTATGTATAGTAATTTAATAGTTTTATTTTAAAAAAAAATCTTATCTTTATAAATTAGTATTATTGTTTATTGGAAAAGATTACTTAAATAAAACTATATAAAAAATCAAAAGGTATCTTGTTTTTTTAATTTTAAGTATATCAATTTAGAAACTTAATTATATGAAATAATAAATTTAGAATATTTCTTTTACTTAATTTTCTAAATTTTAAAAACTTTTTTTATCTCTAATAATTAACATATATTTTTTATACTTTATTTCTTTGTATAATGATAGAGTTTGTTATAGATATCTATATGATGCTGAGTTTGAATGTCCTCAATTAAAAAAAAAAAAAAACAACACAACAAAATAAATTAAAAAGAAAAATGGACACTTTTCATGCTTACTATATGAATTTGGAAAGCATTTTTTAAAAAATATAAAAAGAACCAAAAACTAGGTATAATGAGCAACATCCGATGATCAAAATAAATAAAGTTCTTCAAAATGTCAATGCCTTAAATAAATAATAAATATGGGCTGTGGGCCTAGTTCGATTGGCTAAAGCATCCTATTGCAAGCAAGAGGTCATGAGGTCTAGTCTCCCCACCGTCCCCATGGTACTGGAGGGCGTGTCTTGCCAATGTCACCAATCATGTGAAAAAAATTTACTAGGCGCATTGTAGTTTATAGGGGGACAAATATCCGACCGATTCGTGTAGTCTAATAAATAAATAAATATATTTTACTTGAAACGTTTTGTTCTTTGATCCATTCTCCCATGGTAAACTTTTCATGGCCATTGCCTCACCTCACTGCTCCATGGCATTCTGAGAAGAAAAGCATTACAAAGCATAGAGAAGTCCAAAGGGATCTTTCTCACCAAGGCTTATACACAAATAGATAATAAATTTAATATAAAAAACAAAGAGATCGAATTGCAGTGAACTTTCAAAATTAATATCACTTGTCTACATAATTAGCTTGATCTTCAGATTCAATGAGATTTAATATGATATTTAATATGTAGATTGTTTTGAAAACTCAACTCTAAGAGGAAAAATGTACATAAATTTGATAACATTTCAATACAATTTTCAATGATTAGATCAACATTATTTTTTTCCAATTTATTTTTAACATTAAGATTTAATCAGATTCAATTAATTAGGAGAAATTCTTTTTAAGTTTTATGGTTTACCATTTAAATATAAACACTTCGAGGATATATAGACACCTTTGCTACCTATGGGAGAGTGAGAATAATAGTAGAAACATCTTACTCTATGGTTTTAGCAGAAAGAGGAAGTACGAGAACAACAATGAGTCATCTTTAAAAAAATTATACAAATAGTAGTTCAATATGTGTGTCCTGTTTGGGATCTAGGCCTCTCAAAATAATCTTGGAAGAAAGTAGAAACACCTTTGCTGCCTATGGGAGAGTGAGAACAATAGTCATTCATCTTCAAAATAATTGTACAAACAGTATAGATTGGTATAGTTGTCTTGTTTTAGGTTCAAACCTCTCAAAAGAATCTTGGCACCTTACTCTATGATGTTAGCAGAAATCGGTCTGTTACCATAAGAAGAAACACAACATCAATTTTTGGCATGTTTAATAAATATAAGCCATATGGATGCAAATAGATTACCAGATAAAGAAAATATTGCAACTCAAGAAAATAGTTTTTCTTTGACAAGGTGAAATGGATTAGAAAATGGGGAATTGAAGAGGTGTAATTTTTTGAAGAAGCATCATCCGTGTGGGACTTGTACAATAGCAGGTACTAGATAAGCTATGGTGAGAGCCTAGTTTGAAAATGAGATTCTATTCATGTGAGAACTCAATGATCACTGACACAAAACAAAATTACCTAGATGAACAAAAGATTCATGCATAAAAGACATAATTACTAATTAGTCACCTCATGATAAAATGGAAGAAATAATTTTTCAACCCTCTATATTACATAGAAATGCCATGTGATCTTTCGTAAATGAAAGCATCTCTAGATCTCATGATAAATTAGGTGTCAACTCTCAAAATTTTGGATTTTACTCACTTAAAAAGATAAAGACAACAAGATTTCTTTTCAATACTTAAATTACTAATTCATTACTCTGATAAACATTTCACTTCAAATTCATAAATTCCAACCATTTAATCTGCAATTATATGTCCCCACTTGTGATTCATCTTAATCACTTGAGATGGAAGGTGAAGATGAATAATATCAGTTGAGAAGCACATTTATTGTAAAACCAACTTTAACAGTTGACATATATGTGTGTTTCCCTTCCGAGAAGTTCTATGGAGAGAAATTTTGCCTTTATCATCCGTGGCATTGACAGGAAAACATAAAACCCTACCACAAAAGTCCACTGCACAATCAAATTTAGAAAGAAATGTGGAACAATTTCCCAAAAAAAGGAAATCAATTGTGAAGAAACTAAAAATTGGGATCTTTCTCACCAAGACTTATACAGAAATAGATAATCAATTTAATATAAAAAAAAGAGAGATCAAATTGTAGTGAACTCCCAAAATTAATATCACTTGCCTACATAATTAGTTTGATCTGTAGATTCAATGAGATTTATTATGCAAATTGTTTTGAAAACTCAACTTTGAGAGAAAAAGGTACAAAAATTTGATAACATTCCAGTACAATTTTCAATGATGAGATCAACATTGTTGTTTCCCAATATTTTTAAGATTAAGAATTAATCAGATTCAATTTATGAAAACTCATTAAAAGAAAAAAAATATAGAAAATTGATAACAAGTGAGTGCAATGTGCTATGAGCTAATATTTATCCATCTATAAATTTGTTTTGAAGTTGCTTTCAACATTAATTCAATTACAATATGCTATTCATGCCAACATTCTATTGCAAGAATACCATGTAAATGAAAAACAACATTTGATCTTTTGGACTAGTAATTACATTTCTCCTAAATGATATAAATTAGAAAAGTGCAACAATATTACCATTCTCATCATAATGCTATTAGAATTGTTAGAATGACATAAGAAACAAACATCAAAATTATGATTATGTAATAGTATCTCAAAAAGAAATGTGCAACAATTTTCCAAAAATGAAATCAATTGTGAAGAAGCTAAAACTTGAGATCTTTCTCATCAAAAATTATACACAAATAAACGATCAATTTAAAATAAAAAATAGATCAAATTGCAGTGAACTCTCAAAATTAATATCACAAGCCAATAATGCATAAACAATCTATGAAATATATAAATTTTAAAAAACATCATTTGTAAGGGTAATGTGGTTGCTAGGCACAATACATCATTTGTGTTCATAACAACTTTGGAAATTGATCTCTCCAATGGAAATGTGTATTGATCTCTCTGCTTTTGTGCTCTAGTCTTCTTGGGTTTTAAACAAGTAAAATTAAATTCTAGCTGCACACATAGAGAGAATTGTTATGATGAGATCCCATGTTTCATATTATTCTCTAACTCCTCCTCTAATTCCCTTACTCGATGAGCTGCAAAAAATCCCTTGATAAACTCTTTGCAAGAATCACATCCCTTATAACTCTTTTTCTCTTCTCCCAACTGCTTTACAATTATTGTTTTATCAAACATCAAAATATAGGATTTCTTGCAACTTTCAGACAAAATTTCACCCAATGTATCAATTATATAGCATGCTTCATTTTCAACCTTTAGAAGGAAAAAGTGGTCATTCTAGCCTACAATATAAATTTTTGGTCTAGAAACTTCATTGATAATCTCCTCCCACTTTTGGTCAAAATCAAGAACATAAGAAATATCCAAATTTGTAACTTTAAAGAAAGCAATATGGATTTTGTTTACTACTTTAGAAATGGGACATCCCTTTACCTTTAACAAAGTCTCCAAATCAAAGTGTCCATTTGAAAATTGTTGTACATAATCTTTCTTAAGGCTGTTCCACATTAAGCATCCAATTCGTATCAAATATTCAAAGATATATTTAAGTGGCATTTTATTCTTATTGTTGTGCAACCACTTAGTAATAACAAATGTCAACACAGAACAAGTATTCCCTCCATGCTTTCCACTTGTCTGATCAAAAGAAGCATAGTAGACTATGGTAGACAACTTCATCTTTTCATCTCTTCATATTCTATTAAGGATTAAAATAAATTTTTCGTCCTTCTGTCTCATAGTTGTGACCAATGAGTAGCATTTTACCTTGTCTTTCCAAAAATTGTAAGGGATCAATTCAGTTATAGTAGGTTTATTCTCAAATATAATGGAGTTAAGGATAGGTTGTGCTTGGTAGAGGTCACCACAAAAGATTGTATCAAGGTTTCCAAAGTATGTTGTAGGAATTTGCATTATGTCCTGTAGTTGCCTATCAATGTAGCGTAGAAATGTTGAGCCTACTAATGATATTTCATCTATAAGGAGTATGCGTAATTGATCATAGTGCTTTGAAATAGTGCCTAGTACTTCAGAATTCAACGGTAAAAATTTTAATGTATTAAATGGTATGTGAAATGCTAAATGTAATGTGATTATGCCTATGTTGTATGTTGCTTTACCTGTATACGCAGTCAGTAAGCCCTTTGGTTTGTCCGGATTGTTGTCAATAGAGTTTCTATAAATGCGAATGAGAGCTTGGTATATGGATTTTGCTGTGAAAGTCTTTCTAGTTCTGCCAGTCAAGAACAAGTGCAATGGCTTTTTGATCATTTTTTTCATTACAACATCTTTAACAATTTCTTGTTGTTCTTTGTTTAACATTTTCCTTAGTTTGTAGTATAAATTATTGTCAATTATTTGTGGATGCTTAGCAATTTCAAATGCATTGTAGGGCATGGTATTTGGTTTAGTGCGTCCTATGTTTTGAAGATCTGTTTGAATGTCATATTGTTCCCTTGTCTAACTTTTGTTGCTATGAATGACTTTGTGTCATTGTCATCATCAAGGGAGTCAAGATTGTTAAGAGCTTTTTCTATGTCACACCATGCAAAATTTGTGTTGCGAGTGAACTTTGCACAGTTTGTGTGGATGGTTTTTTCATGGTGCATGTATGCACGCTCCCATGAGTTGAAGTTCTATTTAAGCGTACTTTCATTTATTATAAATGGTACATAGAGTACCAATTCATCTCTACAATGATTCTCCAAATCGAAGTGTTTGTTGAAATTAATAATCCGTATTACATTTGGTTTGGATTTTGGCTCAACTATAGTTTTGTTTTTATTGTACCTTGAAACAAAATCTGTGAGGCATATGTCTATCAATGTTTGAGGATGTTTTAAATTGTAGTCTATTAGAGATTTTGAGAGTAAATTTTTTGATACATTTGGATCATTGTTTAATTATTTGGTAGATTTAAGTATAAATGTATGGTCATTGTTAGATTGTGTATCAATGAAGATGCATTTTATTGAACTATAGTTTAGTGGAAGTGATAAAATAATATGAGCGGCATGTTGTGATGACATTTGTTGCAAGTTGAGCAACACATTTCCAAGTTTACTTACCATTCTTATAGCATCAATAGTGTCTTGTTGGTGGTCTTTACGTATTCTTTTGAATGCATATATCATTGAATTGTCTACTTTTTCGATGTAGGAGCTATTGTACATTGCTACAACATATGCATTAAGCATGAATTGGGCATCTGTATTGGCCTTCCAAAGGTTTGGTATTTTTCTTCCAATACTATTTTTCCATATTTTTGATGGTTTTCTTTGTAAGAAAAAGTGTGGGTCTATTTACTGTTGATCTTAAAGCTGTAATGTAATCACCTTCAATTATGTTTATGTCATTTAAAAACATCTCTAAAGTGAATTCTCTGTCATAGTTTTCTTTATGCAGTTTTGAAAAAATGTTGGTAGCGTTCAAAGTTATTGTTTTAGTCTTCTCTAGTATTGGTAGAAGTATTTTTGTCTTTCGCATTGGTGAGAATAGGAAATTGTATCTACAAAGTGTTTTTTCTTGATCTCTTGCATCACCTTGTGTGGTGATGCTTGTGTAGTGCAGCTAAAGCAGGTTGTAAGTGTTCAATGCTACGAGTAATGTACTTGTCAACAAAAGCTATGATGTCCATGCTGTTATTTTCTATGTAGATTGGTGCATTTTGTACCCATATCAGCATATGATCGTGTTCATTTCCTTGATTTTAGAACTCAGTCACAAAAAAGTAATCAATGACATTTCCAAAGAAAGAGTCATCTATAAGTATCAATTTTTTTATTGCATTTATCCTATGAATATAGTAGCATACATAAGTGATAGGATCTTTTCTGATCAGTTCAAAATTTTTAGTTTGTTTGGAAAAAGATTCTTCTTGTTTTTGAACTAATTGATATACAGATTGTCTAACTCTTGTAGTGTGTTTGTTAGAGGATCCCAATTTTTTTTGGCACTAGGGAAAGTGATGAAGAATGTTGGTGGTCCTATTTGTCGTATCATTGCAAATATATTTTTCTTAAGTTGTTGTGTATAGTCTGGGGATATTCTTATTCTTTTGAAGTCAACACAACCAATATCCGATTTTAAAATTTTCTCTAGGTTTGGTCTGTGTTTGACATCTTTAGCAAATAACTTTCATCCTTTTAATTGACCCTTTCATATTCTTATTGATATTGTAGACAAGACTTGTTGTATTAGTATCTTGATAGTTTTGAAAAATATGTTTGTGGTGCGATATGCAAACTATCTTTTTGATTGTAAAACCTCCCATTGTGCAATTTTGTGGTAGGTGAAGTTTTTTAGAATGTCATCATTGCATGGCTTGCCAAAGAATAATGTTGGAAAATTCATCTCCTCCACGTATTTGTCTTTAAATATTCCAATTGGATAGTTCTATTCTACAGGTGCAATTTTAATTATTTTTTCTTGCATCCTATGTATATTTCTAGATTCAGTAAACCCATGGACCAAGGTTTCAGATGGTTTCTCATGTTCTATATCACTATCTGACTCAGTTTCACTTGTGCTAAGTTGACTATTCTCTTCATTTTCATCATTGGTATGTAAAACTTGTTTCCAATCTCTGTTTATATGGACATTTTGCATTTTGTATAGTGTTGTCTTTAACAATTGAGCCAAAGCTTGCATGATGATATTGGGTCGTACCATGCCTTTTTGAAATGCATTCTTGTATTCCAAATGTCTTTTGAGTGAAACAACAATTTTTTGTGTGTTGTTAGTTGATTGTGGTAATGCCTTTTGTATAATATTCATGTCAACAAGGACATTAATGATGGAGCTTGTTAGGCCTATTTGAGATCTCTTGTACCCTAGTTCCCAAATTTGTGCAAATGCAATTCTAAGTGAGATAAGTCATTCTTCTAGTTGGGACAAAAGTTTCACATATGAAAATAGTTTATTAGTTCAAATTTTATGTGGTGTGGCATACTTTGGGATTGTGGATTGTTTTAATGCAAAATAGCATATTCGACATATGCAATTTGTTAGTGTTGGAAAATTTGATTGTACTAGTCTATAATATATATGTTTTTATTTATCTTTGAATATTCTAGTGTCCTTGCTAAAACACAACATTTTTCCAATTGTACACATGTATTTTGGTGTGTCCTAAATTGTTTTTTCATAAATTTGTACTAGCGACAATGATTTTTTCTTATCTATATTCATAGCTCTAGTTTGATTTTGTTTATTATTTCTAATTAATTTCTTAAAGTGGTGAAGTATTATTGTTGATTCACATTTTAAATTCTTTTCTTTGGTCGTATGAGTCAAATTACTTCTGTTATTTTCTAGCTTTTGTCTTTTGTTGGCATTGATAGTTTGGTGTTGTGTGTTGTTTCTAATGAGATTTTAAAGTTGATGTAACCTTATTGGCTATTGGTGATTGATATTCTCTATTTCAATTCTTAGAAGTGGTTCAAAATGACCACTTAAAGTGTTTGCATCATGGAATAGTATAGAGAATGATGATGAATTGGCTAGATTGTGGAAGTGCAAGTACTTTCTTCTTGTTGTCATTGACCAAATGCATATTTGTATATTCAACCATTTGGATAGCCATTGAATACAAAATATGTTTCCCCATAACCCAATTTCATTGTTGCTTGTACTTGGCTTCATAGATAATCACATTCTGCATAGATATATTTCACGCTTGTGCACTTTGTGCAGTCTGTACAGAGCGTTAGGGTCTAGTTCATAGTTGTATGATTTAATCACCTCTTTGTCTTATTTTTGAAGGAAACTTAAGAAGTAATCTATTGTTCCATTTCGTAGTTTGATTGATGTGTACGGATTTTTTGAGTAGTACTTGTAATGAGTCAAATAAACAATCTCCAACATTGTATGTAAATGTGCTTAATCTATATAGTCCCTCATTTTTTAGTGCATTGTCAATGTTGCTAGTTTGGGAGCGGTTTACAAATTGATACCTGTCAACATCTATCATTTGTATTTTTTGATATCTTGCTCTCTTAGAGGCAATGCGAGTTTTTGTACTAGTGATATTGAAAGTTGTTGCTTAAATTATCTAGCTTCTATGGCCAAGGGATGGTATTTTTCTATGTTCTCTATTTTTTTTTTGTGTTACCTGATTATTCCCCTTAGGCCTTATTTTCCTGTGAGACAAAATGGATACTGTCAATTTTATAACATGCAAGTCTTGTAGCTACATGCAACTATTGTCATATTGTTTTGGTTCAAAATGCATATAGTATTGTATTGTTCAAAATACTAATTGGGCTTAATATGAATGCATACTAATCCTTTGATGCATTGTATAGAATTATAACAGAACAAAGTCTACTGGCTAAATGTTTTTTGCATAAACATTACTTCAAGCGACTCGTCTATTCTTATATGATCAAATAAAAACATGCTTTATAAATTTCTAATAGACATTATTTCTATAGACATTGACAAAATTAAAGTTGAATGTTTTGATAACTTTTTATTACATTTCATATATGTGAAAAAAATATTTGCATTGTAAAGAAAGGAAACAGTTGATTTAGTAATCTAACCTTATGGTTTGTTGTTTAGTGATTCAATATACTTGTAGTGATGTCAATCTTTGTCTTTTGCTACAATTGGAAGTAGCAGTTTCTGTTACAAGGAGAATTCAGACAAATGAGTACAGTGGATGACATATACTATGCGAACAATAAACATGAAACAATATTACCATGCAGATTTGTTTGCATTTAAAACAGGTTCAATAAGAATCTTTCTTGCTCAAATTGCCAATCAGACTGTATGATTTATGAATATTTTTTCTATTTGTATAGTTGCATTTAACAACACATTTTCCATCTTTAGAGATCTTAGATTTCAACAAATATTTTGGCATCAAATGCAAATTGTGAGTGCTTTGCTAGCATGGTATAAATCTATAAATGTTATCTTAACTTTTTAGATTCTTAAGAAAAAGAAAAATGATTTATAGAACTGCTCTTACCAATAGGAAAATAGATAAATAATACTTTGTAAAAAATAATAAGAAGAACTAGATTAGAGGGTTCTTTGGTGAAAGTTTAAGCTCTATTAGAATGTTGGGAGTCCCTGTAGGACATAATGAGTTGTCTAACAAAAGAAACTCAATGCATTAAATTTGAGCTTGCAGAGTATGAATAGTGCATGTATGCCATTAGTGTCTCATATGAAATTTTTCATGGTCACAATTATCTCTGTGGTTCAGAAAACAAATATCTCAAAAAAAGATTCATATATTGTCCAAAGATATCCTCAGACTAAAACTGTAACGCTGTTGGAGCCAATAAACTACTACCCTTGCACTATATGTGTTGGTCACAATGTAAATAAAGCAATAAATCACTCAAAGCCTAACTCACACTAGCATGCCCACTAGCAATAAGCAACCCATAAGAACCAGAAAATAAGGAAAAAGTAGCAAATCATCAAGACTCCACCCATGCTACTGTTCCTCTAGCCTTTAAGTGCTATAGGCAAGAAGAAACATGCAACAGAGGGAGGCAGAGTCATTAACAAATAATAAACAAACAATAATTAACACAGGGAAAACCCAACGTTGTTGTGGTATTTAATGCATTAACTATGCATTCATTGGTTCAGTACCCACCAACTCGCCAACAAAGCTCGCATAATTTTCATTCAATAGAAAAAGAGATAAATAATAATTTTTAAACACAAAAAATGCGTCCTTAAAGTCAAACTATATAAATTTAGAATGACATATGTTTAGATTATCGAATTTGATTGGCTAGTTGAGCATATGAAATGCAAATTGAACAATTGTAATAGTATTTTCGTAGCATTTAATGCATTAACTATGCATTCATTGCTTCAGTACCCACCAGCCTAGTAGAAAAGCCTGCACAATTTGTATTTAATGCCTAAATATTTGCCAAAATTTATCATGTTGTTCTATTTCGCTAATTTTCTTAAAGGAAAATGAATAATAGAGCTACTCCAACCAATAGAAAAAGAGACTATTTTAGAACAATCCTAAGAACTTATTCCTCCTAAAGAAAAAAATTTCTTCCAATAAAACTAAAGTTTTTCTCATACATAGACACCTAAAGATGAAAAAGTATATTTTTAACAGGTGTCTTTAAAATTTTAGATTCTATGCAAATAAAACAAGTATACAATTCCAAAAGGAATAGCTTTTTTGAATATGGCAAGATAGAAGAAAGTTGCCAGTGTAGGTTGATACTTGACCATGTGTAGGAGAAAGAGCTATTTTAAAAGGCATTTTTTATATTGATTACATAATAGTTGTCAAAAACCTTAAAGGACACTCTTAACAATACCCTTGCCTTTGAATCTCCCATTGCTTCTATTTCCTCTCATACTGGGTCTCCAAGGCGATCTATAAATGGAAGTGGTGCTACTAGCCTTTTTTTCCTTAGCTATACATTAATTGCAAGTAAAAGGAATTTTTGCTTCTAATGCTCTGCTATTTACATGTTGGTTATATAAATTATCGAATTTGATTGGCCAGTAATATAAAACAAGTTATATGGGCTTAATGCATTAAATATGCATTCAATGGTTTTGCATCCACCAATGTGCTAGCGAAGCTCACACAATTTACATTTAACAACTAAATATTTTCCAAACTTTATCCCTGTTACCTTATTTTTGTAGTTTTCCCAAAGCAAAATGAATAACACAACTAGTCCTAGCCATAGAAAAAGAGATACATAATTATTTTTAAACATAATAAATATGTCCTTGAATTCAAACTACATAAATAGAAATATATTCAAATTATTTGATTTGGTTGGGTAGATGAGCATATGAAATGCATATCGAACAATTGCAATAGTAGTTTTCCTATTGGCAAAAACCAATAATTTATAAAAAGTTAAAAATTTATTCTTCAATTCAAACTGTACAAATAGAAAAAAATATATATTTAAATTATACAATCAGATTGGTGCACTGAGAAAAACATTGCATATGGATTACATATCAGATGGTTGCAATTATGCATATCTCTGATTGCAACATTTTGGCAATCAAGTGATTGCAAGAGTAACTTGCTTCTAGGAATTTTTTTTTTCATGTTTATGAATTACATAGCATGTCATTCACTATACTTATTTGTCTATTTGGAAGCTCAAATTTTGGAACCAACCTTTTCCTTTATGGTCCACAACTCTTCCAAGGCATACTTTTTACACACATTACAAGAATTAAAGTTCAATGTTTTTTGTGTATCAAGGTTTGAAATTACTTCTCATGTTCCATGTTACCATCTTACTCAGTCTCATTTGTTCTAAGTTGACTATTGTCTTGATTGTCATGAATTAGCTTCACTTGTGATAAGTTGGATATTTTCTTTAACCATCACAATTTCTATAAACGTTGAGAGCATGAAAATTGTATATTTTTTATAACGTTTTATGAGATTTCATAATTTCTATATACGTTGGAAGAATTTCTATTGCATTGGAAACAAAGGGGAAGGATGATCCAACAATCTGACCTTGTACTTTCTTGTTCAACAATAGAGTATATTTGTATTGATGTAGATCTTTGTCTGTTGATCCAATGGAAAGTATTGGTTCTTGTTCCAAGGACAAATTAGACAAATGAGTACAGTGGATGACATATAATATATTATTCATAAACATGAAATACTTTTTGCCGAGAAGCAAGTTACTCTTGCAATCACTTGATTACCAAAATGTGGATAGGCAGGTTACTATTACAATCGTTTGATGTGCATTTGATATGGTCGGCTCGCTATTCAAATTCCATAATTTAAATATATGTCATTTTACTTCTATAGTTGACATTTAAGGAAATATTTTTTCTTTTTGAAGACTATTATTTATCTCTTTTTCTATTGGTTGGAGTAGCTCTATTATTCATTTTCCTTTAAGAAAATTAGGAAAATAGAATGAAATGATAAATTTTGGAAAATATTTAGGCATTAAATGCAAATTGTGTGAGCTTTGCTCTTGGGCTGCTGCATATTGAAGTAGAGAATCCATAGTTCATGCATTAAATGCCACCCCAGTTGATGAGACTTTTCTCAAAGCATTATTTTTTGTGTGCTAATTCTCCTTTGTTTATTATCTCTTAATTTCCAATGAAATGATTGCAATAGTAACCTACTTGTCGACTTCAACTATTTCATGTTTATGAATTACATAGCATATGCCATCTACTATACTCATTTGTCCAACTAGTCCTTATAACACGAAAGAATACTTCTAGTTGCAGTAGGAAAGTAGTGGTGATATCAGTACAAGGGTATTCAGTTAAGTGAGATTCTTGAATCAAGCTTCTTGTTCATGCTTTACAACTTTCTGAAGACATAATTTTTACATACATTGCAGCAATGAAATTTCTATGTTTTTGGTAGCTTTTTTTACATGTACTATATTGAGCAATTTTTATGCCTTTGCTAAAAAGGAGAAGCTTGATTCCAGAATCTCACCTTCTGCTTTGTTCTTTGACAATTGTCTACACTTGCATTGCTATAGCCCTCCCCCTCCTCCTCCAATCATAAGAACTTGCTCATGTTACAAGGTTTGATTAGAAAAATGTGAACAATTTTTATGTGTTCCTAAAAAATAGCAACAGAGCTAACGAAAAGAGCTACACTAGTTAATGAAAATTTAAAGGGCTAACAACCTAATTAATAACTAATTACAAATTAATGTAGAGTTTTTCATGATACTCTAAGTCTACATATTTCAGCTACTCCAAGCTTTTTTTGAATCCAATATGCAGAATTATGCTTCAAGAATATTAAAATGAGCATACTAACGTCCATTAAGTAGGAAATCTCCTTCTATTCGTAAATATGTTGTAGCTGACTCATAGAGTTAGCTTTTCATGCAACTTATTGCACTCACAAAGGAACTCTTGGCAACTGCTAAACAATCCCAAATAGTTTGAGAGTCTAATAATGGCACCTTAGTTTCAACTTCTGCCCAAGAATATCAGAACAGGATGGTTACCAATCATGTATGTAGCATTGGTATTAGTCTAAAATATGAAGCAATATCTTTTATCTCATTAAACTAAATTTCATCAATTTAGATGATAATAATTTAGGTATGTAGCTTTATGCTATTGAATATTCAAGTAATAGTTCCAGTGCTCTTCCAGGGTGGTTCAATATTCAAAACTTTAGCCCTAAGTCTACATATTACATCTACTCCAAGCTTTTTTTGAATCCAATATCCATAACTACACTTCAAGAATATTAAAATGAGTATAATAACCCCCATTAAGTAGGAAATCTCTTTCTATGTTCATTTTGATATAAAATTGCTTCAAAATTCAAAATGTTTCATTCAAAAGATTAATAGTGTAGTGCAGTTTGTACACAAAAAATAAATAAGAGGAGTTTAAGGCAGTGGAAACCATGCCCACAAGTCTGAAATCTATAGCAAGGTCTCAGGATCCCTTTAGGGTCCTGCAATAACTATTCTCAGCACCCTTCAAGCGCTTGCCAGGGACCTCATGCTTACTTTGAAAGCTTATGTCCAAAAACTTAAGGAAAAAGCTGGAAGTGCAACAACTTCATATAGGTTAATGGATGGAGATGGAGTTTGTAAGAAATGTCAATCCAAACTATTTCTAACTGTTTGTCTAATTTTAGTTTTCATAACACCTAAACGAGAGTCTTCTCTTTTCATTTCCCAAGTTTTGGTTCTTATTCAAATAATATTGAGGGTTTCTAGTTTGTCAATTTAATGTTGTCCAACTTAAGTCTAGAATTTACAAACTTGTGTTTCAAAAAGGAAAAAGTTTTTCGAAAAAGCATTCAGATAAATTTTCTTTCAAAATTTCAATTTTTTTCCAGTTTTAGTTTCGGTTTTCAGCTCAAACATAATAGAACAATCAACTAATTTTGGAGCATTACAAGTTGCCAAGAATCTTTTGTACTTACATGTGAGAAAACTCCAAGTAAGTTTTTTTGTTGTTTTTCCATGTAACCAACATGTAAATAACAAAGCATTGGAAGCAGAAATTGGTTGACTTCACTGGAATGCTATTCAAGGGTTGCATGATCTATATGCAAAGTCGATAAGGATAAAGATGTTAACTTGTATTCTCCCCTTTGTAAATGCTGGGTGATTTGTGGCAATGATAGATAAATTTCTAAAATAATTTATGTTTAATGTTTGTGCATGATAGTGTATAAGTACATAATAATTATACATATGTTATATATTTCTAAATTTAGAATTCCATCAAACACTCTGACTTTCTAAATGACTTTATTTCTAGTAGTGCAAGCAACAGATGTTAGAACACTGAAAAAAAATCCATTTACTTGCAAATAATGTATAGCTAAGGAAAAAAAAGGCTAGTAGCACCCCTTCCATTTGTAGATGGCCATGGAGACCCAGTATGAGAGGAAACAAAAGTAATGGGAGATTCAAAATCAAGGGTATTGTTAAGAGTGTTCTTTAAGGATTTTTGATAGCTGTTATGCAATCAATATAACAACTATCTTTTAAAATAACTCTTTCTCCTACATATGGTTGTATCAACCTATGCTGGCAACTTTCTTCTATCTTGTCAGATTCAAAAAATCTCTTCCTTTTGAAATTTAGTTAATGCGTCAAATGCAACGACAGTGTTGAGTTTTCTTTGTGCTAATTCTTGTTTGTTTATTATCTTTTAATGGCTTTGTGTGTTTTTTAGACTCTTATTGTTACAAATTATATTGTAATGATTCTTATAGAATTTTAACACGATGGAACTGAAATTTGAAATGTATCAATTGATCAAGGAAATATTTTTCATAAGAATGATCAATTATGCTAATATGTCAAATGCAACATTCTTTTTACCTATAGTTAGAATATCACATCTATGTCATTACTGTCTCATCTAACATTTTTCGTGGTTACAATTATCTTTGTGGTTCAAAAAACAAATATGTCAAAAAAAAGCTTGATATATTTTCCAAAGATATCCTCAGACTAAAGTGGTACCACTATTGGAGCCAATAAACTATTTCCCTTGCACTATATGTGCTCATCAAAATGCAAATGAAGCAATAAATCACTTATTGCTGCTGGTGGGTATATGTTGAAAGCTTAACTCAGACCAGGATGCCCACCAACAATAAGTAACCCATAAGAACTAGAAAAGAAGGTAAAACCAACAGCTCACCAATACTCAACTCCTGTTACCTCTCCTCCAACCTTTAGATTTCCCTTGAGGTTCTTTGTGTTTCCTCCAATAGCCATCCAACACCCATCCAAATCTTGTAATGCTTCTTTTAGTAGTTGGAGGTATTACAATGGTATTATAGATTTTTTCCAATAAAAACTAAAGTTTTCATCATACATAGACACATGGAGATGAAAAAGCATATTTTTAACAAGTGTCTTTAAAATTTTAGATTCTATGCAAATAAAACAAGTATACAAATCCAAAAGGAAGAGCTTTTTTGAATTTGACAAGATACAAGAAAGTTGCCAGCGTAGGTTGATACAACCACATGTAGGAGAAGGGGCTATTTTAAAAGATAGGTGTTATATTGATTGCATAACAACTGTCAAAAAACCTTGAAGAACAATCTTAACAATACCCTTGCCTATGAATCTCTCAATTCTTTTGTTTTAGACAAAATTTGAAATTATGAAAGAAAATTTATCTGAATGCTTTTTTGAATTTTTTTTTCCTTTTTGAAACACAAGTTTGTAAATCCTAGACTCAAGTTGGACAACATTAAATTGAAAAACTAGAAACCCTTAATATTATTTGAATAAGAACCAAAACTTGGGGAGTGAAAAGAGAAGACTCTCATTTAGGTGCTATGAAACCAAAAATAGACAAACAATTAGAAATAGTTTGGATTGTCATTTCCTGCAAGTAACTCCATCTCCAACCATTAACCTCTATGAAGTTTTTGCACTTTTGGCTTTTTCCTTAAGTTTTTGGACATAAGATTTCAAAGTAAGCACGAGGGCCTTGGCAAGTGCCCGAAGGGTGCTGAGAAAAATTATTGTAGGACATTGAAGGGATCCCAAGACCTTGCTATAGATTTCAAACTTGTGGGCATGGTTTCCACTGCCTTAAACTCCTCTTGTTTATTTTCTGTGTATGAGTTGCACTGCACTATTAAGCTTTGGAATGAAACATTTTGAGTTTTGAAGCAATTTTATATCAAAATGAGCATAGAAGGAAATTTCCTACTTAATGGAGGTTATTATACTCATTTTAATATTCTTGAAGCACAGTTCTGTATATTGAATTCAAAAAAGCTTGGAGTAGTTGTAATATGTAGACTTAGTGCTAAAGTTTTGAATACTGAACCACCCTGGAAGAGCATTGGAACTATTACTTGAATATTCAATAGCATAAAGCTACATACCTAAATTATTATCATCTAAATTGATGAAATTTAGCTTAATGAGATAAGAAATATTGCTTCATATTTTAGACTAATACCATTGATTTATATGGACATACCTAATTGGTAACCATCCTGTTCTGATATTCTTGGTCAGAGTTGAAACTAAGGTGCCATTATTAGACTCTAGAATTGTTTTATTGTTTAGCAGTTGCCAAGAGTTTCTTTGTGAGTGCAATAAGCTGCATGGAAAGCTAATTCTATGAGTCAGCTACAACATATTTACCAATAGAAGGAGATTTCTTGCTTAATGGACGTTAGTATGCTCATTTTAATATTCTTGAAGTAGAATTATACATATTGGATTCAAAAAAAGCTTGGAGTAGCTGAAATATGTAGACTTAGAATATCATGAAAAACTCTACAGTAATTTGTAATTAGTTATTAATTAGGTTGTTAGCCCTTTAAATTTTTATTAACTAGTGCAACTCTTTTCGTCAGCTTTGTTGCTATTTTTTTAGAAACACATAAAAATTGTTCCCAGATTTCTAATTAGACCTTGTAATAGGAGCAAGTGCTTCTAATTGGAGGAGGAGGGGGAGGGCTATATCAATGCAAGTGTAGCCAATTGTTGAAGAACAAAGTAGAAGGTGAGATTTTGGAATCAAGCTTCTCCTTTTTAGCAACGACAAAAAAATTTCTCAATATAGTACATGTAAAAAAAGCTACCAAAAACATAGAACTTTCATTGCTGCAATGTATGCAAAAATTATGTCTTAAAAAAGTTGTAAGGAATGAAGGAGAAGCTTGATTCAAGAATCTCACTTAACTGACTACCCTTGTACTAATATCACCACTACTCTCTTACTGCAACTAGAAGTATTCCTTCCTGTTATAAGGACTAGTTGGAAAAATAAGTACTGTAGATGACATATGCTATGTAATTCATAAACATAAAACAATTGAAGCTGACAATTAGGTTACTATTGCAATCGTTTCATTGGCCATTAAGAGATAATAAACAAAGGAGAATTAACACACAAAAAACTCAACACTTTGAGCAAAGTCTCGTCAATTGGGGTGGCATTTAATGCATTAACTATGGATTCACTGCTTCAGTACGCAACAACCCGAGAGAAAAGCTTGCACAATTTGTATTTAGTGCCTAAATATTTGCCAAAATTTATCATATCTTTCTATTTTCCTAATTTTCTTAAAGGAAAATGAATAATAGAGCTACTCCAACCAATAGAAAAAGAGATAAATAATAGTTTTCAAAAAGAAAAAATATTTCCTTAAATGCCATCTATAGAAGTAAAACGATATATATTTAAATTATGGAATTTGACTGGTGAGCCGAACATATCAAATGCACATTGAATGTTGTAATAGTAACCTGTCTATCCGCATTTTGGTAATCAAGTGATTGCAAGAGTAACTTGCTTCTCGGCAAAAAGTATTTCATGTTTATGAATAATATATTATATGTCATCCACTGTACTCATTTGTCTAATTTGTCCTTGGAACAAGAACCAATACTTTCCATTGGATTAGCAGAAAAAGATCTACATCAATACAAATATACTCTAACATGTTTCAGAGTATTCAATTGCCAGCCATTAAGGCTGCGTAAAGATTACGTTTGCCTCTAACAAGAAGGGACATTTGCTCGATAGGTTGCAAATATCCAAAGCAAAGCATTTATAAGGTGGGCAACATTCACGAATTAACTAGTTGACCCAACAACAACTTCGACCACCATCCCTCTAAATCAATGATGCTTACTTAATGCATACAGGTAGAGTAGTAGCCTCGAGTACCTACACCATTGAAGGAGTAGCAGGTGTTGTTTCATTTTACATCTTCACATTTAATCTGATATTTCCTTGGTTTGAGCTATAGTTGAAACATATATTGGAGGCGATTTTTTTTTTACGCCTGTTTCTGTATGGAGATGCTGATTGATAATCTTCCATGGATTCTTATGGCCTTGCAAGAGAGGGTTTGTTGAGATTTACTTATGCTAAGTTAATCGCCTTTTTCCATTTATTTATTTCTTGATCTGTGAATAACAAGCATTATTTTCTTGCTACCCCTTCTGCTTTTTATTTTATTTTAATGTACTCCTCCAGGTCGAAAGGAGGAACATGCCTCACAACACAGTCATTGGCTACCCTATGCAAAGATATTGGCTTGCACAGGTCACGGTCAAGGCTGTGCACATATATATATTTGTTGGGCATTAGCATATAACAGTCTTTCACCTGACGTGTGATCTAAGACGTGGAACCGCCATATATTAAGATTGGGAAACATCAACGATTTCCCTTACACTAGTTTTAAATTAGATTAGGAAGAAAATAAAGCTTGAGTACTATAATATTCAGCAATGAATATTATTATAAAGCTTGAGTACTAGTTTTAAATTAGATTAGGTTAACTAAGTGTTTATAAGAGTTCCAAGTTAACCAGTGTTCATAAGGCTTCACTTATTGCCATGATAATCAGGTATAATCAAATCTCCCTACGCTTTTCTCTCTTCTTTTTTTTCTTTTTCTCTCTTTTCTTTCTTCTTACCCTTTTTTTTTTTTACAAATTTATAAGATCTAATTTTACTTTCGGACAACAACTGATCTATTTATTCCCAATATTTGCATGCAGGATTTACAAGCTGTGACCATGATATATATGCAAATCTAAGATATTATTTAGGTCTGTAACTCATTTCTCCCCAAAGAAAACAGTAATAACCTTATTCTCTACAGAAATTGAGTTTAAGGTAGTAACTTCATACTTGAATGAAACAATGCAATAGTAAGGATGTTACCCTTTCTAAATCACTTGCACATCCAAATGATACCTAATGATAAATCAAATATTTAAAAAGTCAGATTTCATTAAGAGAGTCTTAGTTTGTCTAATACTTATCTTATTTGTAACTCTCCTACCCCAACTAGTGTTGTTTCCTCTTTACCTATATCTCTGTGATTGGAATGAACACTTTCTTCCACATAATATTTCTTTTAATACAAGATCAAGGAAAAATCATTCTCCCTTACAATAAAATACCATTTATTTACTAAACTCTCACCATTACAACCATACATGGAAATAAAATACTTGACAAACCAATGCATGAAGGCTTGCTCTCCACCCTGCCGTAATGGCATCATGGAGCCTCATGGGCTCTAGCCATATCCCAGAGCAAGAAGATATGTTAACCCCAAAATGATGAATGGAGTTTTCTCAAAATCTACAAAAGGGATAGAATATCATAACATCAAAATTACATGCCTATGGACTCCTCACTCACCATATTCAACAATAATTCATAGAAACATGCTCACATCTTACATCAATAAAACAAGAGAGGGTGAAGTTATGGAAAACTTATCTCTTTTTTTCTTTTTTTTTTTTCTTAAGTGAGGTGACCGAAATCTTCATCCTCCTTTCCTCTCCAAATCAAGCCATCTTGAGCACTATCTTCCTCAAAAGGGAGGGTTCATCTTCTCTTCTCATTCTTTCTACCCTCTTCATTCATGTTCTCCAAAAGGAAAAGTGGGTACCCCCACTCTTTTTTTCCTCTCCCCAATATATAGAAGTTTCACAAATTGCAACTCTTGGATGGGAAAGTGTGGAATGCACCTCTCCTCATTAATAAAGGTCCTTTCCCCACTCATGAGAACATGCATGTGGACAACCACTCCATCTTTTCTCCCCATTCTCTTCTCAAAATTCGTCACTCTCCATTATGAGAGCTTTTTAGGGGTCAAATCATGTTGTAGGGGTACTATTTTATGCCCACTTGACCCCTACCACTATGGTATAGACCCTAGGGGATTTATTTTTGCATCCCAACCAAGAAAATTGGCCAACAACCCTCTTTAAAGACCCTCTTTAGGACCTATCCGAATTTCAAGCTTGGATAATGGTTTCTAACCTTAACCCTAACTTGTATCTCACATGACATAAATAAAGACCCTCTCAACCCCAAAATATGAATTATCTCTTTTACATCAACCCTCACCACCTTACTTTATCGGCATACTAATTTATATATTTCCAAGCCACGAAGGGGCAAAATTCATAATCACAAGAAGATGTTCAATGATTTTTCCTTCTTGTACTGGCACTCTACTTTCCTGCACATTACAAATGAAATCGTAAGAACAATCTTATATCACATTGATTGGATAACTAAACTAAGATTTAATTGTACAACAATTCTAATTACAATTTCAATTCATATTCCATGACATCCTCATGACAATGACAATGAAACAAATATCAAAGTGAAATACAAGAATATGGTCACCCAATCACATTATTTATTGCTCACAGTACAACTTACCATCTATTTATGAAAACCTATAACAAATTAAGTTTAACATTAATCATATGCAAGGTGGGGGTCTTACACAAATGCATTTTCAAATCCATTTCATCCATATTGTCCAAAATGCAATTACAAATTCAATAGTTATGGAACGCTCGGGGAGAAAACCACTCACTATAATCAATGCGACCAAGAAGTCAGTTACACATACTGTTTGCATCTAACAACCATTATCACAACATATGAAAAACAAACAATCTACTGTTCAATTGAAAAGCACACCATGCATCGTCTATTTCCCACTCTCCAAAACATGAATTATGAAGACTATATCAAAGACAAATCAATAGTGATATTCACATTGCAAGACTTCAACATCAAAGGCCATTAATTCAGCCTCGACCAAAACAATGTCATTACAAAATCCATTTGCCTCAGCGAATGAAAAAAAAAAACTACAAGGTAAAAAAAAGTACTTATGCAAAAACTTATTTTCTTTGATATTTTAACACTTTATCTCAAATTCTACAAAAAACTATTTCTCTAATACTAAGAATACTATTGATATTGTAGGGGGTGAAGAATACAAGCAAGGAGAAAAGTACACACTAATTAGTCACTTTATTACTGGACTTGATATTTTTTGGATTTCAATTCTGTGGCATTCTGATGTTAGAATTGATATCTCTGTTCTTCACATGTTGTAAACATCTTAATTTTAAAGTAGTTGTACTGCTATTTTAAACATTTTCAAAAAACTCTATTCTTGCCATTTATGGTTCCAGACATAGAACAAGTCACATCATATATTACAATTTTGATGTCTTAGCATATACCAACATCTATAATTGTAATTTTGCTTCAACGCTTATGAAAACAATTTTTCTCTATGTTTCCTTCAGCTATTTGTTGGGTAATTATTTTGCCTGATATTTTTTCCCCATATACACTTTTTGCTTCAATTGAATGCTGTAAATATTTTATAGTTTTTGGGTTATACTGAAAAAGTTATACAGAATTACAGTACCAAGAATACAAGTTAGAGAATATAAAGTTTCAAGAAATCTCCTTACAATAAAAATAAAGTCAATGACATTGTCCAACTCATACTTTTTCTTGAAAAGTAAAGTGCAGGTTTCTAAAGTGCAAGCTCTTAGTATTACAAAGAATATTATTATAGAAAAACTTGTTGTTAGACCAGGTGAACAAAAATCAAGAGATCAAAGACAAGAGACCAACCTTTAGTGCTGTCACTTTCTTGTCATTACTTTCCAGCTTATCAAGATTGTGCACCACTCAAGGTTGAACCTATTATCTTATATGTATTTTACCATTTACTTTAGAGTGTTGTAGATAGTTTATGGTCTATGGTTTCATTAAACCTAACAACAAGAATCCATTGCACATTGTGCTACGTAAGCTTCCATACATCATACCATAGTTATTTTTAGAAGTGCATTTTATTGCAAGTTTTTGTTGGGAACTTTAATGTTTTTGTTCTATTGCATTTTGTTCTTTTATTGGGGGCTTCAGAGTGCAAGATAACCCATATTGATCAAGTAAGATTCAAAGACCATTTTCACTATTTGTTTCTTTTGCTTGCATTAGAATGACATGATTAGTATTACTATTAGTTTTTTGTGGTAACTCTTCAACTTTATGTGACAATTGGGAAGCAACCCATATCCTCCTAGGTAAGATTCAAATATTCTCTTCAGTATTCTAATTCATTTCTTGCATTAGAATGAAATGATTAGTCTTTTGAAATAAATTTTTTGCTTTATGGGGTTAGTTTACATTGTTTTTTCTTGATATTGTTATTTCCTCTCTAAGCCATGAATGCAAAGTGATTGTAGGAACTAGTCTCAGTTGCATTTATAAACTACTTTAAAATATTTTCCTTCCCTTTTTTTTCCAAACAACGCATCATTTGTTGCATATTTCCAATTTCAACTACCATAATAAATTTGTAAATCTAAAATACAAATATGCAAGTTAGACATTAGAGCTTATAATTTACTTGCTTTGTTATATTGATATGTTGTTTGAGTTTAAAGGCATGCTAAGCTCAAACTAGGATAATATACAAGTATTTTAAAGCTTCAACTTAATACACATAGCCAATATGTCCATGCACGAGCATATACACTAGAATGAATATTGACTACTTAATATTGCTACACACTACTGATTCTCAATTATGACCCTATTTTATGTGCCAACAAAAGTAGCTTTCCATAGCTCGAGAGAAGAAATCCCTGAAATATAAGTTCCATTCATCTTTGTGATAAATGATAGCCTTCATTTTATCTTTTTGCATGGAAATGAGTTTCTTGTGATATTGATGATACATCAACATTTTAGAGTATAATCTGGTAGAGACCATTTGAAGTTGTGGTTATGATTAAGGGGATGACATCTTAGGAAACCTCGAATAAAGAATAACTCTACAAGTTGAAGCCAGTTATAGACTTGCTCATTGATTGAAAACATGGACTTGATAAATAATTATACTACATTTGTTTTCATGAAGAGTAGATCCAATTTTGAGATGCTTGCCACTTGGTCACTTCCCAATAATGTGTTGACTGTGCTTAGAAACACAATCATTGTGTATGTTATCTAAAGGGACATTTGGCTGACTTCATTTGAATGCTATGCAAGGGTTGGATGATTTGTATGCAAAGTCGATAAGGCTAAAGATGTTAACTTGTATTCTCCCCTTTGTAAATGTTAGGTGATTTGTGGCAATGATAGATAAATTTCTAAAATAATTTATGTTTAATGTTTGTGCATGATAGTGTATAAGTACATAATAATTATACATATGTTATATGTTTCTAAATTTACAATTCCATCAAACACCATGACTTTCTAAATGACTTTATCTCCAGTAGTGCAAGCAACAAATGTTAGGATGTGGTCACTTTCAATATGAATATAATAAGCCATTTTGTCCCAAATGATTGCAAAAATATACATGGGAACTTGAATACAATGGTTTTGTGCATGTGTTAATTAACACTAGTAGAATTGGTCGATTTGTTATCTATGACATTTGTATAATAATGCTTATGTTTTCTTATCAAATGCGTAGAATGCTTCTTTTTTCTTCTAATCAATATGTTATGCAATTCATGAATGCACAATAAGTCCTAATGAATAGTTTATACTTTAAATTTTTTGTATTTGTGGTATAGTTATACTTTGAAAAAGGTACACAAAGCTTTGAGCTCAGAAAAGTTTCAACAGAATAACATAGCTTAAGATTTTATAGTTGTTTGTTTTCAAAAGGTTAGCCATACAATTTCCAGGATTATTCTCTCCTATGATTACACATTGTTTAGCATAACAAAAATTTAGTTTCCTTATGTCATAACCCAATTTTATTACATATTATTATATTATGGTAAATTGAATTATTAAATGAAAATTTTGAAATTTTTAAAAATTGAATGAAAGAAGTTGATCGATGTTGACTTTGTGAACTTTCAAAAATGATCTTATATGTTTTCAAGAATTGAATGTTACTGGTAAATTTGCAAGTGCAAGTGTGTGTTGTTGCAAGGGTGACAGGTTGAAGGACGAGAACACGCTTGAAGTAGGATTGTTTAGCTAGATGGAACGGTAAGCTAGTTGGAATCTGGATGCACATACCACAAATGGCATGATGAATTGCATTCGAACTATTTTTCATACATAGAAGAACATAATTTCATGACTTGAGTTGTTTTAGTGATTGAAAATGAATGGCTTGTAGATTAAATTGTCTATTCAAACTCTATGTTTTGAAGAAAACGAAAGAAAGTATTGAAAAGAATGATTAAAAAGGATAAGAGATTTCATTATGTGAAAATTAAGTGAAAAAAAATTCTTTTAGTTTATATATATGGATGTTCAAGATGAAATTAAAGTTCCTTACTTAATTTAAAAGATGTCATATGGAACTTATAGGTCCTTCCTGGAAACAAACAATTTATACAAGAATGTATATATATATATATATACATACACACATGTATGTAAACTAGCATACATATATTAAATATTAATATATATAAAATATGCTAAGAGTTATCATTATTGAGGCGCCTATTACACTGAGAGAAAATGATGAAAATAGGTGCCTTGAGAAGGATATTCTCGGCATATTTTTATATATATTAATTATTTATAATAAATTTTTTCAAATCTTTGTGATTTATCTTTGATTTCTTTTTGTGATCAAATTTATGTATGTAATTGTTATTTTTTTATTAATAAATCTCACAAAAATCAATTAGCTGTTTTATACAGTTTTGGATTCTCACAAAAATAATGTGAAATATTTTTAAAATTTTGTATGCTAAAGTTATTATTTTTAACTATTTTATAGAGATTTGGATTCACACTATTAAAATAATAAAATAAATCTTTAATTAAAGCACATCCATAAATTAGTATATAAAGATAATCTTCTTAGAGATTTGATTTTAACAATTAAAATTAAAATTAAAATTAAGTCTGAAACTATTTGACATTGCCACTTTTTTTATTTTTCAAAATTTATTAACTTTAAAACATAAATCAATACAAATAAGAATTAAATTAAAATAATTAAAATTAATATAATTACTAATTAAATTATAATTCTAATCCTATTATTATTAATTATTATAATCCTAAAAGCATTATAATTAGGATTAGGATTAGAATTAAGAATAAAGTAAAAGTTATGGGTGGAACTATTCAAAAATTAAAATAAATTAAAAATATATATATTTAATAAAAATCACTTAAATATGATTAATAGATATAATGTTCCAAAATTTTATTGATATAATTTTGAGCATAGACAAAAAAAAGCTGTAAAAATATACATACAGTATAATTTGTGCTTCATATTTTCCATTCAAATACATTCATACCACTTTCCCAAATATATTGAGTTGTTTTAACAACTCAACACATTCATACCACTAATACAATAACCTATATAACAAACTATAATAAACATGATTATTCTATGCATCTTATGATGCAATATTCCTAACACCCCCCCCATATTGCATCATTCTCTAAATAGGGATAAGTAGACCAACAATACTTGATTAAAATTTCTAGTAGTCCATCCTATGATATGAGTAGGGACATACACATCTACTCATGAGAAGCAGTAGTGGAACTAGTCTCACTGTGCTCACTATATGTTCATCCAAGGATAGAGACTAACACATCTACCCATGGTTTTACAACAAGTTTGGATAGAGACAAACACATCTATCCAACATCAAGGTTATGAATAGGGACACACATATCTGCTCACAATAATTATGATTGGGGACAAACACATCTAATCATAATTACAAACTCTTGTAACTGGGGAAAAACACTTCTAGTCACTTACACGATCTTGTGAATGGGGATAAACACATCCATCCACAAATTATTAACAATTGTGGTTAGGGAAAAACACATCCAATCATAAACAACAAACAATTGTAATTGGGGACAAACATATTAGATCACAGCATAAAAAGATTGAGAATTAAGTTCTCGTTGTCACATATGCAACCACCATTATAGATGATTTCCACTCTGATCACAAATGACATGAGATGGTTGCCACTACCACTTGGAAACCAATCTTGGATTTAGTCATTTTGGCACAATTTTTTTGGCCACTAATACAATTTCACCAAGGAGTATCCCATTGAATTCTTCTAGATTTTCTAAATAAAAAATATAGAGGTGGGTTAATGGAAAGAAGTTTTCACTTACTCACAAAGCAACAAAGAGATTCACTAACAAATTGAAGAACAAAAGGAACAATAGTCACTGGTTGCCAACAGTCACTCCTCCTGCCAATTGCTCACCACACCAACCAACTTGTTGTGCTGCTCTAATATTTCTCTATAAATTTATTCATTAACAAGTTGGAGAAATGGATTCTCCAACCATTGAAAAAAACTTTGCAAATGTTGAAATTTTTACACAACATTATTTATTTTTAATATATATTTTATTTATAAAATTTATTTAATATATAATAATTAGTAATATAAAATTTATTAAATATATTATTTATTTAAAAGTTAGAGATTAAAATTAGGTTTATATATATGGATAGTGTTATGACCATAGTTAGTGTTAGAGATAGGTCTAGGATTAGGATAATGGTTTAGAATTTATTGTTAGGGTTAGAGTTAAGGTTAGGATTAAGGTTAGAGTTAGGGATAAAATTAGAGTTAGGGTGTGAGTTAGGGTTAGGTTAGGTCATGCAAATAACTAATTAGCAATACTAAAACAATATAATTATCAAAACTTACATTTATTTTTATTCACATTAATAAAACTTACATTTATTTTTTTAAAATCTAGAAAACAATAATTCCAATACTATAAAGGCAAGTACTAGCCACTACGTGGCACTTGTTAGTACTTGCCATTGGCATAGTACTATTGCAATGAATTTTGATTTTTTTAGTTAACTAGTTATTAATAATCTAGTTTTCAACCAATCAAAAACTAATATTTAAAAAAAATTAAAATAAAATTCAACTTTGTAAAGTCAATTTGCAAAATATTTAACTTTACAAATTATAAGAATTATTTCTTGTGCATATGATTGGTTAAAAAGCTATGTGTGTTATTGGAGAATTTGTAGGGAAAACAAGGTAAACTATTTTTTTAAAGAATTATTTTTCATTTCATTAAATATTTTAAAGAATGATTTTTCATTTCATTAAATCTTTCTAAAATAAATAATTAATTTTATTTTTTTTATAAGAGAGATTTTTTTAGGTATGTAATTATTATTTTTTATTAAAGAAAATATCACAAAAATCAATTAACTAAGATTTGGATTCACAATATTAAAATAATAAAATAAAACTTAAATTAAAGCACATCCATAAAGTATTCCTAGGGATTTGATTTTACACAATTCAATAAAAATTTAAATTAAATCTTAAAGTATTTGGCATTGCCATTTTTTTAAATTTTTTTAATTTTATTAACTTCAAAACATAAATAAATAAAATAAGAATTAAATTAAAATAACTAAAATTAATATAATTATCAATTAAATTATAATTATAATCTTATTATTATTAATTATTATAATCCTAAAAGCATTATAATTAGGATTAAGAATAAGGTAAAAATTATGGCTAGAATTATTCAAAAATTAAAATAAATTAAAAAATATATTATTAATAAAAATCACTTAAATATGATTAATAGATATAATGCTCTAAAATTTTATTGATCTAATATCTTTATTTCAAATTTTCTTCTTAATATTAATTCATAGATTTTTTATTAATGTCACTCTACAATTCTTTACTAAATAATCATTGGTTCATTAATATTTAAAAATTATTGATTTGAATGAAGAAATTTAGTTGCACTTGTATCTACTACGAATCAAATAGGTGATAATTTAATTTAATATATTTTATTTTAAATATTTATATATATTAATATATTAATTAAAAATAAACAACTTGTAATAAATAATCATTTTAATATAGGAAAATAGAGAGAGAAAAGAAATGCGAGAAAGATAGATAGAGGAGAGAGAAGGGAAGACAAATATAGAGAGAAATCAGGGAGAGTAAGGAAGAGCGATTGAGAGAATACAAATTATAAAGATAAAGAGGGAGACAAAGATATAAAGAGATCTCTCTCTTTCTCTTCCCATATCACTCTATATGTACCTCTCCTTGTACCTCTCTCTATATATCTCCCTCTCTACCTCTTTCTATCTAACTTCCTATCTCTATCTTTCTATCCCTCCATCTCTCCCTCTCTCATTCTCTCCCTCTTTGTATCCCCTTGATCATTCTATCTCTATTTATCTCTCTCTCGGACTCTCTCCATTTCCATCTCCATATCCATCTCTATCTCCCTCTATATCTCTCTCTCCCTATATCTATCTCCTTATCTCTCCTTACATCTCTTTCAATCTATTTCCCATCTATCTTTCTCACTATATATATCTCTCTATCTCTCCCTATTTCTATCCATATATTTTCCTCTTTCCCTCTCTCCATCTCTCCCCATCACTCTCTTTCTATATCTCAGCTTCTCCATCCCCTCTCTTCTTCATCCTCTCTTTGTTTATCTGCCTCTCTCCCTCTCTCTCTATCTATTTATATATATCTATCCCCCTCTATATCTATCTCAATATCTCTCTCACTCAAAAACACACACACAAGTTGTTTCTCTTTCCCTATCTATATCTCCATATCTCTTTCACTCACACACACTCATTGTTTCTCCCTTCCTATCTCTAGAGCTATCTCTATCTCTCCTGCTTCTCTTTATCTTTCTCCCTCCCTCTATTAATTGTCTATATCACCTCCTTTATCTCTCACTTTCCCCCCTCTATTTCTATCTTCCCATATGTCCCTCTTCCTCTATATTTATATCTTATTATCTCTCACTTATTTACTCCATTTCTCCCTCCATGTCTCCTACTCTCTCTCTCTATAGCCCTCTCTCTACCTCTCTCTGTATATAACTTCCTATATCTTTGCATTTCTCTCCCCATCTCCCCTCTTTCATTGTCCCCATCTTTCTATCTCTATCTCTCCCTCTTCCTCTTCCTCTTCCTCTTCCTCTTCCTCTTCCTCTTCCTCTCTTCTTCCATCTCTCCCTTTATATTTACATCTCTTTCTCTTTGTGTTTGTCTCTCTCTCTCACACCCTCTCTATATTTTTCAAATTATATTTATCTCTATCTCTTATTTATATCCCTATTTTCCCTCTCTCCCTCTCCCTATCACTTCCTTTGTCTATATATCTCTACTTAGATATCCTCTCTCTATTTCTCTCTCTCCATCTGGCTCCCTCTCTATCTATTTATACATATCTATCTCCCTCTTTATCTCTCTACATATCTCTCTCTTACTCATACACACACACACACTCCTTGTTTATATCTCCTTGTCTCTATCTCTTCATATTTAAATTCTTACATATCTCCCTCTATCTCCATCTCATTATCCATCCATCTCTCTCTACCTCTATATCTTTCCTCTCTGCCCCTCTTTATATATCAATTCCTATCTCTATCTTTATATTTCTATATCTCTCTCTCATTCTCTCCCTCTTCCCCCCTCTTTATATATTTATCCCTTCCATCTCTATCTATCCCTTTGTCCTCTCTATTATCTCCCATCCTCCTTTCCATATCCCTCTCCTTCATCTCCGTCTCCATTTCCATCTTTATCTCTATCTTTAACTTCCTCTCAATCTCTATTTCCTTGCCCCCTTCTTTTTTGTAATGCCCCATCATAATAACCTAAGGAATGTTGCAATTGTGTATAAAGTGATTTTTTTTTTTTTAAAAAGTATTAAGGTTAACTTAATTAGTTGCATACATTCATTAAGTTACGCGACGTTACACTACTTGAGTTTCCATAGACGACTTTAGTATTCCGCATTGCATATATTTAATTAATCATAAACTTAAATAAACATTGCTTAACATTTGAGATTCCATTCAAGATAATATAAAGTACAAATATGATTCTTACATTGCATTTGATAAGATATTACAATACTCATTCATCTAATGAGGTAGATCAATAATAGTTACAATTACATTTACAAATATTCACCTCATAAACAATTGAGGGAAGTTACAATACAAGTTTTACAAGATTGCAATAAAGAAAGTACATCTATATCCAAGTGTGAGCTCTCCATCCATGAAGCTCTCGATGCCATGATCATAAACTGGGGACCCAACGGAGTAAGGTGCACTTTCTGCCCAACCATGTGGTACCCGTAGGTCCACCCCCCGTGCTAGGAGATAGTAATATGGTTACCTAGACATAACCTATTAACCCTAGACACAAGTACATTACTAACTGATGGTTACATTGCTTCCAGATTTTAGACAATCGAATATACTAAATACACAAGGTAGACTGTTATTTTAGGTGGAGTGTCATCACAATATCGCAAAGGTTACCCTGGTGTTTCTTCCTAGGTTTCGGCCCCCAACTTGGGTTACCCTGGTAACCTCTTACGAAACCCGACCCCATTTGCAAGCTATTGCAGAATCAATATCTTTTAAGGTAACAAGATATCGATTTGCCTTTCCAGGCCTTCTCATCTTATACTCAAGACTGTACTAGCTCAAGAGTCCATAAGTGAGGCATAAACATCTTATTAAGAATTTTAATTCTAACTACTATGTTATTTAGTTATCACTGACTTACTAACTCTTTGTAAGTTACCATGACACCACTTTGTGTGTCGGCCCTTACACAGAGCCACTCCCCTAAACATAACAAAGGTATACTAAGTTTCCCTGACTAAGGTTTACAAGGTGCACAAAATTCAATCACATAATGAGAAATGACACACAACGGTCATTAAAACTTTTATTCATAAATCAGGTATCAATACACCATATTTTAACACGTGCACAACCCTAGTCATCTCAAGATATACATATGAACAATAACATTACCCTTTCTATACAATTCGTTCTAGAAGACTTATACATCTAAGACTTTCCCAATTTTCCCAATAAAAAACACAATTAAAAGAAAATTGAAAAATAAATGTCTACCATTTGGATTTACTAAATCCAATCATTCAATAGAATCAACAAGAATTTATAGCATCTTAATTGTAATTCTTTTCTCAAACAATAAAGGAAATTACATCATTTAATTCCAATTTCCACAATCATGCTTAATAATAAAATACAACTCCCTATTAAAACAAAACAATATAATATCCTCTTCTTATTCACTTAACTGTTTTATTTCCTCAACTCCTTGTTAATTATAAATTAACTTTTAACAAATACAAAATTACCAAAATCAACCAATATAAATAATTTATATATATATATATATATATTACATATACTATATATTATTAATAATATATAATATATATAACACATATACTACATATTATATATATATATATATATATATTTTTACCAAATCGAAATTAAATCTAACCATACGAATTTTACATTGTTTTTTTTTTATTAAATCGAAATCAAGTTAAAACCATTATTGTTTTGTTTTAATAGGGAGTTGTATTTTATTATTAAGCATGATTGTGGAAATTGGAATTAAATGATGTAATTTCCTTTATTGTTTGAGAAAAGAATTACAATTAAGATGCTATAAATTCTTGTTGATTCTATTGAATGATTGGATTTAGTAAATCCAAATGGTAGACATTTATTTTTCAATTTGCTTTTAATTGTGTTTCTTATTGGGAAAATTGGGAAAGTCTTAGATGTATAAGTCTTCCAGAACGAATTGTATAGAAAGGGTAATGTTATTGTTCATATGTATATCTTGAGTTGACTAGGGTTGTGCACGTGTTAAAATATGGTGTATTGATACTTGATTTATGAATAAAAGTTTTAATGACCGTTGTGTGTCATTTCTCATTATGTGATTGAATTTTGTGCACCTTGTAAACCTTAGTCAGGGAAACTTAGTATACCTTTGTTATGTTTAGGGGAGTGGCTTTGTGTAAGGGCCGACACACAAAGTGGTGTCAGGGTAACTTACAAAGAGTTAGTAAGTCAGTGATAACTAAATAACATAGTAGTTAGAATTAAAATTCTTAATAAGATGTTTATGCCTCACTTATGGACTCTTGAGCTAGTACAGTCTTGAGTATAAGATGAGAAGGCCTGGAAAGGAAAATCGATATCTTGTTACCTTAAAAGATATTCGATTCTGCAATAGCTTGCAAATGGGGTCGGGTTTCGTAAGAGGTTACCAGGGTAACCCAAGTTGGGGGCCAGAACCTAGGAAGAAACACCAGGGTAACCTTTGCGATATTGTGATGAAACTCCACCTAAAATAACAGTCTACCTTGTGTATTTAGTATATTCGATTGTCTAAAATCTGGAAGCAATGTAACCATCAGTTAGTAATGTACTTGTGTCTAGGGTTAATAGGTTATGTCTAGGTAACCATATTACTATCTCCTAGCACGGGGGGTGGATCTACGGGTACCACATGGTTGGGTGGAACGTGCACCTTACTCTGTTGGGTCCCCAGTTTATGATCATGGCATCGAGAGCTTCATGGATGGAGAGCTCACACTTGGATATAGATGTACTTTCTTTATTGCAATCTTGTAAAACTTGTATTGTAACTTCCCTCAATTGTTTATGAGGTGAATATTTGTAAATGTAATTGTAACTATTATTGATCTACCTCATTAGATGAATGAGTATTGTAATATCTTATCAAATGCAATGTAAGAATCATATTTGTACTTTATATTATCTTGAATGGAATCTCAAATGTTAAGCAATGTTTATTTAAGTTTATGATTAATTAAATATATGCAATGCGGAATACTAAAGTCGTCTATGGAAACTCAAGTAGTGTAACGTCGCGTAACTTAATGAATGTATGACAGCCGCTCCCCATAGAGTTGTGGTGGGCGCTGCCTCACAGCGACCGCACCCCACAGTGGGAGCGGCAGGGTTGGGGATAACCCTAGCCCCCCCCCAAATAATATTAAATACCAAAAATAAACTATTCCGAATTTAGTTTTCAGATTTTTAATTTAAAAATGGCAATTCGTGTTTATGTATTTTCGCCTGTACGGCGATTTCGAAATTGCTAAATAAATAAAATATTAAATACTGTTTTACAATCCAATTTATATATGAAATATATATATATATATTTTAAATGTATATATATATATATATATATTTCAACAGGTTTTTCCTAAAGAAGAACAAAGAAATTTGAACAGAATAATTTCCAACAGGGTTCATTGGGGTAATTGGAAAAACTATAAATTTTCAACAGGGTTCATAGGAGAATTTCACACAGCATGTCCAATTAAATCCTAAATTATTCCCTGAGAATTCAATTTCCTTTTCAACGAATAATTCCCCCCACAAAATTTAAATACTTTCTATAGAGAGTATACTACAAAAGTTTTCTGAATCCATCAAATCTTCACAAGACAAAATACAACGAATAATTTCTTTGCGAGAAGTACAGGAATTTAAATTATACTTAATTTCTTTTCACAAACATTCCCTTCCAAAAACAAACAAAATAAAATCACAAGTAGAATACCTGTTTCCTTTGCTTCAGAAAACTGACTGGTGAAGAGCTTTGCCTGTAGCTTCCACAATCCTTTCCCGAGAACCAATACCCAAATTGCATACCAGAGATCTTCCACAAATTTTACAACCATACCAAAAAGCATAAACCCAAAATTTTCACAGAGCACTGATATCTTTCCCGTGAAGAATAGAATAGACTTCTGTGTTTTCCCAGATCCAAAATAACCTCTGAGAAATTCCTCAACAAAAACCATAAATTCAATTGGCACACTTGTCGAGAAGAAGAAAAATATCTTCAACAACTTCTTGGCAATCTTTCCTTTCAAGATTTGCATGAATTCAATTTTATTTAATTTTCCAATTTCCAAAATACCAAAATTTATTTACAAATAAAAATGCCATTTCCAAATTAATATTTAATTAAAAATTAAATCTATTCACATAATTTTTTTTTTTTAATTTAATTAATTAATTAATTTAATTAAATAAATTTAATCTCTAAGATCAATTTATTTAACCAAACAAACTAATTAATTTATTAAATAACATGTAAAACTAATTTCTTCAACATTTAAAAATTAATTTAAATAACAGTACATAAAAGAATATTAGACTATCATTAAAATTGACAAGATTTACCTTTCAAGCAATTAATCCAAATAGGAAAAGACAAGACAATCTAAGACTCTGAACTAAACTGACGATGTACTATGACCGGGTAATAGACTAGACTAGGATGAACCATGCTACTACCTCCCAATCAACATTTCCATTGAGTCTTGACACGCTCAGACCTGAATAACTAGGTGGAGTCGGTGTCATGTACCTGCAATCCTGCAATCAAACCAATAACATGCATATATATATAATCCATTGTACAAGCACACCGTGCAGAGAAAATCAAAGACATCACAGGGCACTCGCAAGCGAGTGATGCGATTCCATTCTCCACACCAATACACGTCACATCAGACTGACAAATTAAATAACAGTTAGTCCATCATAAACATATATATAGCAATAATCAACTGAAGGAAAACATCTACGCTATATCAAAGCATATCAGAAAACAGTAATCACCATACATTGTATCATCATATCACAAAATAAATCTACTGTCGCTCAAAATCAGCGATCAAAATATCCAAACAAAAGTACCAAAGTCTAACAGTGTGAAAACATGTAACCAGAAAACATAAGCATAAATGGAGGGGTACTACATTTCTCTTCCCCTATATTTATCCCTCTCCTTCTCTTCCTATTGCAAACATAACATGAGCCTATTGGTAATGGAGCCTTATTATCTTCCTAATTCAAAGGTTTTGTTTTAGTTGTGTTTGAATCCATATAACTAGATACATATTTGATTTGAAGCTATCAATTTCTCCATTGAGATCTTTGTTGCACAAACAACATAATTTTCTAAATAGCTTACCAATTGAACTCATTTATACTACACAAATATATGTAAAAAATAAACAAAAAATTTCCCTAATTTGTCTTCCACAATTCTTCGGTGTACCCATTGCACACCAAGGTACGATTGCTAGTAGATAAATTTTTTATATTAATAATAAGAGAATTTTTTTTCCAACATGTAATATCTAACTTTTAATTATTTTTATTATTATATTATATTTAATTTATTTATAAAATTTATTTAATATAATAATTAGTAATATAAGCATTTATAAAATATTATTTATTTAAAATTTAGTAATTAAAATTAGGTTTATAGTTATGGATAGTGTTACAACCATAGTTAGGGTTAGAGATAGGTCTAGGATTAGGATAATGGTTTAAAATTTAATGTTAGGGTTAGAGTTAAGGTTAGAGTTAGGGTTAGGATTAGGGATAGAGTTAGAGTTAGGGTGTGAGATAGGGTTAGGTTTAGGTCATGCAAATAATTAATTAAAAATACTAAAACATTATAATTAACAAGACATATTTTTTTTAAAAAAATCTAGAAAACAATAATTACAATACTATAAAGGAAAGTACTAGCCACTACGTGACACTTGTTACAAAATAACATAACTATCATCTTAATTAAATTTAATAGTGCTATGATATGCTTTACATGACCATTCCTTATTATTAAAAGAATTTCAAGATTGAGACAACAGTATTTAGATATTGATATCCTTACACTTATGTGAAATTTATATGTATTTTCTTGATCATATTTAAATTCCACATGGTTTGTACTAAATATTTCAATGTTTTGCTTCCTATGTCCATCCTTTCCAATTTGAGAGAACTTATGTACTCATATAGACATTAAAGTTTGGAAAACCACTACTTATTAGACTTTTAATATTATTACAAAATAATATAACTATCATCTTAATTAATTGCACTTTTTGTTAAATCAATTTGTTACATATAAACAAAAATGTTATATAGATTTTCTAAAATATATATAAAATAATAGAAAATTACAACTACACTAATTGCTCAAAATTTAACTATATTTTTTAATACAAATATAATTTTATATTTCTTAAATATTTAGATCTCTTCGAAAAAGGGAAAACTTAAGGGTAGGACAAATAGTTATCAAAATGATTTTTACCAATATTGGGTGGTTACATGAAACCGTGCCCTTTTTTATTGCATGCATGTTGTCCTATTTTTAATAATAGGCATTTCCAAAATCGCTCAATCTCTATTTCTTACCCAAGTCAACCACAGTTTTGTTACTAACTATACAACCAAACTTTTGTTGGAAGGTGGGTTCCCAGTTTGAAGAATCACATATCTATATCATACAATCTCGCATACTTCATACTTATGGTGTCACAAAGCAATGGGAAGTTCTCAACTATGTCAGAGTATGTGCCATTATTGATTTGGAGAAGCCATAAGCAAACAAAATACTACTGCTGTAATGTTCCAAAATCAAGATGTGAAACAAAATACTATTGTTGTAACATTCCAAAATCAAGATCTAAAACAATATACAATTTTTTATATTGTGTTCAGATATGTAACTAAAAGTAAAGTATGGTTTCTGAATATATAATATCCGCAATGCTATTCAGGTAAGCCATATGCCACGATATTTAATATTTAAAAAAATAAAGCATTTTCGAGCTTAAATCAACAACAATGTAGCCATAGAAAAACCCTTGGATGCTATTCAGATTAGGAAAATCATATAAAGAATGGACAGTAGTGAATTAAGGATCTTGAGCAATCTAAGCAATTTCAGACGATCTCCAACCTCTTTCTTTCTATTCCAATCAAATTTCGATGCTAGCAATAAAAAAATTAAATAATCAATATTACTTGCATGAATACTCGCCCCTGTCCCTATTTGACATTTTGAAAACTCTATTAAATAAATATTAGATTAATAAACATCAAATACATAGCCAACACAAATAAATGCTCAAACATGTCAATCTGTCAAGTATTAAGGAATGCCAGACACCGTAGGAGAGAATGTTTTCATGGAGCAGTAGTTGCAGGAGACCCAAATCATGATTTGCTCACTCTGCCTCTTTTTCATAAATGAAAAGCTATTCTATAATTTATTTTCTTGGTTCTCGAGACCTTACAACAAATAAAAAAGAGATTTTTTTGAAAAAGAATGTTGACACTTTGGTGAAGTCCAATCCAAGATTTAGGATCACTAAAAAGAGGATTTACATAGGGAAGAGCATTACAAAAGAGAGGATCCATATTGAGATGGATACAAAGCTTAAGATTTTTACAACATATGATTCAAAAGAAAAAAATTAAATCAATGTTTATAGCATGCGATTCAGAAGAAAAATATTAAACCATGCAAGCCTACAAATAGACATGCATGCAAATGAGGAAGCATAAATTCTATTTCATACTTTAATTTCTCATTCTGAAAACATGCATGCAAATATATCACTTACCTAATGCAATTTGTTGCTACTAAGAAATGTTATTGTGTTATGGGCCAAGCAATCTCAAATTGTTCCCTCAAATAGATATCCACCAACAAATGATCATTGTTATTGGACTTGAAGGAAGGCACCTCTGTATTTGTGATCGCCTACATGAAATAGAGCTGCATTTGAAAAGCGTTGCGCCATTAACTTGTAGGGTAGCACCATTTCTTCCACTGCGACTTGCAAATATATATACACATTGTATCATATCCTACACAATAGTTCATGAAATGATTCATTCATGCAAAGTAGTTGAATCGCCAGTGGCTGTTATGCAAAAAGCAAGTCGATGTAATAAATGGCGAATATTATTAATAGCTATCATGAATATTATTAATTTCGAACGTTACTCACAACACATTAATTCCGGCTTATCTTTAATATGAGGCGTTACATATTACACCACCGCCGTACATGCAAAAGAACGTTAAAATTATTGAAAAAGGGTTGATGTTTACAGAGAAACATTCTTCCCTCTACAACTGAATACACCTCTTGGCGTAATAAATGTTAATACATACATATATATAAATATATACATATATTTGAAATGAATAGTGAAGATAATAAATATGAAAGAAATCATATAAATACATATAGATATATGTATATACATATACATATATATGTATAAATATTCATATTCTCATGGAAATTTAAATCGATAACCGATAATATTTTAATATCGGATTGTTGAAAATCAAATAAGATCATGAAGGATATAGTATGCCACAAGATTAATGGAAATATTCAAACAAGTAGTGGCCAACGATAAGGCAATAATGCCATCACCAGTGACATGCAAAAGAATAATGTTGTTTCCATTTTTTTGAATACACAACGTTGTGGACAAAAAGCACCATGAATAAAGTTGTTGGTTTGAAGGAAAAAGCAAAGAGAGCTTGCGGGTGAGGGAAAAATCAAAGGTAGACTCACACAAAGCTTGTTTTATTAGGTAAACCGATTGCTTTAGAAATAAAACTCGATTTTATTTTATCATTTTTTTCCTCATCGTTTGAATGGTATTCTTCCATTTTGTCGATTGCATCATTTAAACTGTAAAATGTATTCCTATTGAATAACCACAACCTTGAGCCAAGTAATGTGGCGTCGACCATTGTTTTGGGTCACCTGGCCTATGGCCAGTATTGTATGAGTTTCATTTAGAAGCCTTGCAACTAGCTCTCAGAGCTAGGCCGAGCCTTAGAGTTACTAAAATATGACAGTTCTTTAAGTTTGCACTTTTGTGCTAGCCATTTGATGGATAATCATAATCTCTATTCCGATTCACTATATTTTTATGATGATTAAAAATTATTGTGGATCGACCATCGATCCCCTAAAAAGGGTACCAATCCTGTGTTTTTTTAATATGTATCGTATTCTCCATATCGGGCCAGGCCGATAAATAGCAGCTAAACAAATGCTCAAATTGTATTGTATGTATTATAATGCCACCCCATTCTAGTGGGAAAGGTGGTAAAATCCTTGTTTAAATTCAATAAACCCAAGTAGGGTTTGATCTATAAGATTGAAGGGTTGTTCCCTTGTAACTAAGATTCATGCATGTCGATTTTGAGTGGTGAAGCCAACATGTCTTTAAGGTCGAATATGGCACATGTTATTGTTTCTAAGAAAGAAATGCACTAGACCAATATGAATGGGGTGATCCCACAATAGTGGTTTACAATTTTTGGCCAAACTGGACACTTAAATTATTTTTTAAAACTAAATCTTCATATTTGGGCACCTATAGCGGCTAAACCATGAAGAATTTGAAGATGATGCAAACTAGAGTCTCATCAAATTTTGTCTGTAGATTCTAAAAATATTTTTTTCAAAATTTTTGGAATCAGATTCCACTTCTTTTTCCATCTCCCACGAAAACTGGTTTTTTTCAAAAAACAACATTTTTAAAAAGTGGCACACTGTATAACGTATAATTTTTTTTCAATGAAGGGTAAAATTCTAATTCTTCCGAATTTAGATTTGTAACTCCGATATCTAGTGCTTCCATTTGGTTAGACAATTTTTTATTGAATATTTTTCTTTAATCAAGTTTCAAAGTCAAACCAATTACAATTTAGACATAAGCGCATTATAGCTCTTTTTGTATATATTGAAATTCAAATTTTTATTTTCTATTGGATCAAGGACTTCAATATCTGGTGCACTCATATTTTTTAATTTTTTTTTTGATAATCTACTATTTTTCCACATGTGCAGAACAAAGACCTTCATTTTCGATGAAAAACCTATGTTTAATAAAACTAAAATATCAAATACATAATAAAAACCAAAACATACTAAAATTATATTCGTTGGATAGCTCGTTCTGAGGACTACTTGATTCCAGTTGGGTTTGTGAATATTCCATTTTCATCCTCAAACTGAGCTCCGAAGTGCCAAAATTCAAGTTTTTTTTTTCTGTCTCAGGGGGGATGAGGAATAAAGGGGGTTCGAGCGAACCCCTACGGGTTCGCTCGAACCAGGGTTCATTTGAACCCGCCTTCTATAAGGGGTTTTGATGGATTTTTTGGTGGGAAAGTATTAAGAGGGTTCTATCGAATCCCTAATTGGTTCGGTCGAACCAATAGGTTCGTATGAACCCCTAAAATCAAGTTTTTTGCCATGCATTCATTTTTTGTGAGTTTTCCTTCCTCACTTTAATTGTAAACCACTATTGTGGCTTCACCCAATGGTCGATTCAGAGTGACCTATGAATGTTTGTTGAAACTTGAAAAGGCATGAGTTCTGCTAGAACTCAAAACTTCCATGTCTTTCTATTGATTGAAATACTTGTTTAAGTTTTACCTCAACAAGCATGTCCAACTTAGATTCTTGATATTATTAAATTGCACAATGAATTTTAGTAATGAAAGCTATTCAAGATCTGAATATTAGACATTTTGTTTTTATGTATGAAACTGGGCCATTTGATTTGTTAGAGAAATCTCTTGGCTTGCTTGAAAATTGACAAATGAGAAGCTGTAGATAATATTGTTACTGACAAAACAACATTGTTATTTTTCAGTTCATTGTGGAAAAACCCATTCCGTTTTAAAATAGTGAACAATTAGATGTAATGTTGCCATTTAGCTTCTAAACATCTTGAAACAACAATAAGTAATTGCAACAGTGAGTGTTCTGTTGGAAAACAATATTTTTTGTCACTAAATGTAACTATTTAGTCTAAAATAGTATTAAAATGATGTAAAAAGTGAATAATCTTTTGTAAATGACATTATTTTGTTGTTAAGATATCTTTGTAGCTGAAAAAAAACCCTTCTCATTAAATTGTTTAGTTGGAACAACTTGGAATAGTTGTATATAGTGAATGTTCATATGTAAACAACTTGTCTTATAATTGTTTAGTAGGAAACAATACTTGTTCTGTTAAAACAATGAATGTTCATATGTAAACAACTTGTCTTATATTTGTTTAGTAGGAAATAGTACTTGTTCTATTAAAAAAATGAATGTTCATATGTAAATAGCTTGTCTTATAATAGTTTAGCAGGAAACAATACTTGTTCTGTTTAAATAATGAATGTTCATATGTAAACAACAATGTTAGAATATCATAGTTGTGAGAATGCAATAACAGTATGTGTGAAAATGTTAACATAGACTTGTTTTGATTCTCTATTTTGACAAAATAAACGTCAAATGGAATACTATTCTATGATTGTAATCTGATTTAATGATTTATTTCAGAATGTATGCACAAATCTAAAACTTAAGTAGGCACATATATGTGTATGCACATAGACTTCGTCTATGTACATGCACATACTTGTGACATACCTTCTTTTGTTCTCAGTTCATTTTTAAATGGAAAATGCTTATGATGAAAAGTATATAATAGGACCATAAGAATGATATGACTGATTGTTGAATTACTCTATTGAATCATAAATCTGATTTATGTTTAGAGAGTAAATTAGTAATTTGATTCTTCTTTTGAAGACATATGTGAAAGAATATTCTAATTCTTGAATGGAACAATGATACCTTATTTGACTAGAGCACCTCAGGGTAGATGTTGCTAGAGGGTAGATAGCTATTATGGGATGTATAGTAGAAAGTTACCTTCTGGGATGGGTGCCGAAATGGAGTTTAGAGAGTATAGGTTTGCTTTACCAGAACCTATTGTTTGTTCTTGTTGCAACACATTTATTATGCTTGTCCAAGCAATACAATTCATTTTGTATGTATGAACTCTGTGATTTCACTCTCTACCATTCCTAGCATAGATCTTGCATTTTATTTTCTAACTTGTAGATAGAAATTGCATGGTGATGTATGGGAACACACTAGATTCCACCTTGCAGATTGTTCTCTTGCTAAACTTTCTGTGCAGGGTCGGACATCCTTCAAGTTAGAAGAATATCGGGGAAGCGTAAACTTCGTGGTTGGGAAATAAAGCACTTCAACCATGTTCTCGTCCACCAGTGGATGCGAGCGTCAAAGAAGAACCTTAGTTGTTCACAAGAATATTTAGTCTAAGATGTAACTTGATGTAATGCATTCAAGTATTTGATTTAAAGTGTACAATGTAATGACTTTGCGGCCTTAGGAGCCAAGTCAAACCTGATATTGTAATTTGACTTTTGAAGTGAATATATGGATTATTGACTCATTTTAAATGGACATGTGTAGCTATGATTGAATTTAGCCACTAGTTATGTCTTTTTAATTTGGAATATATTCATGTGTCAAATACAATAATGTTAATTAAGTAATAATTTTGGATGGGTTATTACATTTTATCTCTGTTTATAGTTAAAATTGTGTTTTAGGGATTTTGTTTGTTGATTTTATTCTACTAAAAAACCCGTAGGGCTATGCTGCCTATAGACAAATCTGACAACTGTGACCTTATCAATGTCGCATTGATCTAATTTAAACAAAACTAAAAGCAATATAAATTCTAAAGCATTTTATTTTCTTTCTCCTTTGAAAAACAGATTTGGAGGATGAATAATGGAGGAATGGATGATGGTGGAATAATGGAGTCTTTTTGGATGAGCAAGTTGGGATACAAATTTTGATTTTTTATTTGAATGCATGGATATTTTTGCTTTCTGTGGAACCTACATTGTTTTCACTTTTTATTTTTCTTTATATCCTTTTCATTTTTTCTTAATTGGCACTTTCCATTTTCTTGGAAATGTTTTTCCTTTCATTTTGGAGCATATTTTATTTATTTTGGCATGTCTTTTTAGTGAGACATGATGATATTTAGGTTTTTGTGGATTCTTCTATTTATGCATTTCTTGTTTGGTATCCCAATTGCTTGGATAGACCATATAGGTATTTTATGAAAAAAGAGGATTTTGAAGTGGAAGGTGTTGGAAGGAATTTAAGGGTATGTTCCTCTGTTCTTGAAAGGGCATGCAAGGATATGCATTAGAAACATATGGGTTGAAGATGGATGGAAGGGTTGATGGATAGGCTCCAACAATAGATGGAAAAGATGATGAAGGAGGTGGACGTATTGATCTAAAGGGAGGAATTTTGTGTTTGAAAGAGCTACCAATGTCTTGAGAAGGAGGTATGTAGCCAAGTCCATAAGAATTTAGATGTGTTTTAATATTAGGGTGCTTAGGTAAATGGAACTCATGAAGGCATGTGGTATTGTAGGAGAAAACCAACTTTTATAAAGGTGGATGAACCAAGCTTATATGTTTGTGGTTCATGAATGGGATCTTGTGAAAGTTTCAGATTATCATGTGATGTGAGGGAAATGCTTATACCTTGGGGGTATTGAATTTATTGAATGGATGGAAAGCTTTATTGAATGAACTTATGGACTACAATTATGGTATGGAGTTGACATATTTGCATCATGAGATGGTATGGTGTCATGAAATGGAATGGAATGATGAGATGGACTGGGATCATGAGAGGGAGTACTTTGATCTTCACATAAAGGGGGATCTATGATGTTATGTTTTGGATCAATGAGGTCAAGTGAGTGACATGGTTAAATTTTTATAGGTGCTATGGAGGTTGAAAAGCACGAAATGTATGAGGTGGATAAAGATGGGATGGATGAAGTGAAAGTGGGTGGAACTAGAAGAATAGGATTACCATTTTGTAAAATAGGATTTTGTATTAGGTATTGTATTCCTTTTAGGGTGACTTTTGGTGTTCCTTTGGTGAAATAAGATGGATAGGTTTTGGTTGCACATGGAAAACATTTTGGTTTCCCTTGTCAATGGAGGAAAAGGATGAAATGGAGGGTGACATGAGTTGGGTATAAGTTTCAATGGTATGAGTTGGAGAAATTCGAAAAGATGTTGAGGTATGAGATGGAAGATGGAGGATATGTTAGGCTCATCTTGATCCATGGTTTTAGGTAGGTTTATGGGTTTTCTTGCTTGATTAAGATTTAGATCTTGAATACCCCATCCCACTATGAAAGATCATACATGCCTCCAAGCATATATACATTCTAATCAACTATGGTCTTCAAACGTATCGTTGGATTTTTAATGAATGCACAAACACAAATAATCTGTATGACAATGAAACAACTTGTTACAATGAGCACTTTTTGTTCTATACACTATAATAATATATTGAAGTCCACCCTCATATTGCAGGCTAGAAAACATAATGGGTTGTGACTCACTTCTCAATTCCTATTCTATAGACTCTAACAAAAAAATGTATTGAAGTTCACCTTCATATTTTATAACAACCCTTGGTTTGAGTAAACATTGCATTTGAATATATCCATACATTTGGAACAACGAATGCACATAATAGTTGCATGTTGGAAAACACATAGGGTCTTGACTCACTTCTAAATTCTTGTTGAATGCTCAAGGGTGTAGAGTTCATGGTGGAGTTGTAGTGTGGGGGATACATAACAGTAACCAGATGGAGGTGAGGGCTAACTAACAAATTAGTTTGTTGCATGCAGAGGGTTATGGAAGAGTATGCGGGATGTAGGTTGTAGAGCACACAGTGTTTTCCAACATGCAATTATACATAGATAGTATGGTTGTAATGAAACCATTGTGTTTTTTAGACATTAAGAATTTAATGTAAGTCACCTACAAAATTTATAACTCTTGGCTGGACTAAATTTTTGGTTTCAATATTGTCATATGATGGTAAAAGAAAATACATTGACTAATTGCAGGTTGGAAAACACAGTGTGGGATGTCAGTAGATGCTTTTATGAATCTTGTATTACCTTTTGATGGGAAGAGAGCTGAGGAACACATGTATTGTGATGTTCATCTGTTGTTAACACTTCGAGCTTGCAAATTTGTAGCCTTTTTTCCTCCTTGCCTGTGACTTCCGCTAGTAAGAAGACTACTTGGCTAAAAAACATCCCCTTTTCAACATCTGAATTGTTGCAAACTCATGCACTATGAAATACAAATTACATAGCTGGTTCAATTTCATCTTCATATGCAACAAGAAATAGTGGCAACCTTGTGTTTCCATTGCTCACTAATTTGGTTGGTGATTGTTGAGTTGTTGAGAAAATGGTATGGGCTTGGATTTTGTTTAAAGGGATAATCGTTACTCATGTATGTAGATGTCCTATTTGAAGTGGGAGCTTTCATCTCTACTTCGTATCCACTACCGAATTACACAAATTCCCTCCTCCACCAACCTCCAATGCAGCTATTGTTGTGGCATCTTAAAATTTTATCAGTTGTGCAACAACACCTTTGAATTTTGACCTATCAATTGTGCAACAAATCCTTTGAATTTTGACCTTTTTTAGTTATGCAACAACACCTTTGAATTTTGACCTATTAGTTGTGCAACAACACCTTCCATTGTTGTCTTTGTTTTATCAAATTCTTGTCTTTTAGATTGCAACTTTCTCCGAACAACATTAAGCTCCTCTTCTTTTGACCATGACAACTTCTTGTGTTTTAATTCCTTTTCTATTTGGTTAATTTTAGTCTTCAATTTTTTTTCTCCACTTTGAGAATTTCCAACTATTATTTTTGCAGTGTCTTTATCATTAGAGTGTGCAAATGTTTCTTTTGGAAAGCTCGTTATGAAAATTGTTTTCCTTTTCGGATAAGAATTTCATGCCTCCACCCAACTGATTCTCTTTTTTTGCACTTAGATCTAGTTTTTCCTTTTCTGTATCATCCTTTCCATTTGTATTTGTTCCATAAAATTGCTAACTTCAAGAATGCTTGGCTTCATTTTTTCAACTCCGCTTATATCATCATCTCTCTATTTCTTTTCTTGCACAAATTCATATGCAATAGAAAACCTTTTGAGTTAATCCACTTCTGCATTGCCATTTTCCCCTTGCACATACTACACATGCTCCTTCCTCCACTTCTCATGAGTAGGAACAACCTCTTCATTCAATAAATTATCTATCTCGTTCAATTTGGTATGCTTATTCCCAAGTGTTTTTAGAGGAGATTCCTTTTTCATTACATACTTTGTAGTACGTCCTCATATTTTTTTATTACTAGCATGTCATACAATTCTTATAACATATATTTTTTGGATTCTGTCGAATTTCTTGTAGGAAAAGGGATAGAGTTTTGAATGTATTGAATACTTTCATGTACCTTTGCAGCTGCTTTTTGTGCAACTTTGAAAGTGTATTTATGATTACATAATCCATATGTTTATTTTAACAAGTTATTTGCAACAAGTGTATTTATGATTACATAATTCATATGTTTTAGATAAGAATTTCATGTCTCAACCTAATTGATTCTTTTTTTCTGCACTTAGATATGGTTTTACAATAGTGAGTGGGTTGCAATTTTTATAACACCTTGTGTTTTCTAATCTATAGTTTTACAAAACAGTATTCATGTAACTAAGACCTTTTGCTTTCATAAATGTATTGCGATATTTATTTATTTTCTTAAGTAGTGGATGAATTAGTAGTTACAAGTAAATACCAATTTTTTTCTACATGCTTGCAACACTACCTATTACTGACGCTTTTTCCCTCTTTTTGATAGTACAACTGCAAATGTTGAACTCAAGGATTCACATCAGCCATCTTCCCAGTGACGCTCAGGAAAATAATGGTAGTTTGTTCACTACAGAGAGGCTACATTCTACTTTTAAATTCAATTTTCAGACTATGGAGGATGTGATTCGTAAGATTAGTAGATTTTCGAAGCCCATGGAACGTGCACTCCCCTATTCTGAGGCTGATGTAGCATGTGGGTTCCTCTCAAACTCCATGGACCTGCTCACAAACCGTACTATGGTTCACATTCTATGTGCGAAGTATGTGTGGAATTCAGTGGTAAATCACACACAACTTAAGGAAGCATTCCAAAGATATGATGTTGATCACAATGTATACCCCATTGGTGGCATCTTTTCACGTTCCTTGCTTGAATCATCCTCGGACATGAGGTGTGTAAAAGCAACATTTAGCAGCAGCCTACAACATGAGGGTCCTCATTTTTTGACCAAGCAATGCAATTGCATGGTCATGTAGTGGAGCCACACATTGAAGAAGATATACGAGAGATGTTTCATGCCCTCTACACACTGCTAGACTACCCCATACCAATTCTGATAAATGATCAAAATGTTATTTAGTGGCTTGGCTTAGGATGCCCCTACCGTTCAGATTAGGGCATAAATGTAAACACTGAATCTGATTAGGATCCACAAAGACTAATGTTAAATGAAAAATGGAAACTTCAAATTGTATTTTGCATTGTTGTTTTGAAACACTACTGTTGAATGAAAGATATTTTGTATTACTCTTTATTATTGTTTATTATTGTATTATTGTATTACTCTTTATTACTGTTTATTACATGAATACTGTTTTGTAAAACTACAGATTGGAAAACATAAGGTGTTGTAAAAACTACAACCCACTCACTATTGTAAAGCCACATCTACTATTTTGAAACACTACTTTTGAATGAAATATATTTTGTATTACTCTTTATTACTATTTATTACTTTATTTTGTATTACTATTATTACTTTATTACTATATTTCAATATGGACATTTAAAGGTGAAGTACATCAGATATATACAATGCAATATCATAGGTACAACTAACAAGATATGAATGAGAAAGAATTTTTCAGTAGATTGTGGACCATGAACCTTGAAGCAATAGTAGGACAGTCACCTCAAGATTTAAGTAAACCTATGGTAAACAATCTCTTTTCCATTATGAATTTTATTCCCAATTTCATCCATGAAGAACTTCCTCAACCTGTAGACCTACTATTAGCCATAACTTTACCAGGTGTTGAGGATAGCTTCGAGTTTTTACCCAAGAAACAATTGAAAAATTTCAGCCTTACTAGATACAATGTGTTGAAAAGCTCTTTGAAGTTATTCCGAAAAAGAGTTCTTGAGAGTATAATGTGTAGTTTTGAATTAACCTTTTTGCATGAATTCCATATCTTTGATTGACTATTTCGAGCTTGATGACCTTCATCAAGAACAAGCAGACTTGGGCTCTTTAAAATTAGTTTTCCAATATGCTTAGCTTCTTCAAGAATGCTCACATTTGTTTCACAAGTTAGGTATACAAAAATATTATAGCCAATAATAAGCACACTTTTCTTCTATGCCACTCACGAAGCATCACCAAATGCCTCAAAATTTTCAATATTTTTCCCATGATCTAGTTGCTCTTGTCCAATTTTATAATCTTTTCATATTCATAGTTTGAATGAATTTCATTCCAAAAGGTCGTTGATCTATTTAGCATGTATACTGGAATGTCAATATTCCGCTTCTTGAACTCTCTTTCCTAAGGGAAAATATTTTTTCTAGAGCAATAATCAAAGGCCTACTTCTAGGAAACAATTCCAAATAGGTCTTTAGAAAACTTATTTCTCATGCTCTGGGCACAGGAAAAGCATTTCTCATTATAGTTTTTTTGTTTCCTGTGCTTGAAGCAGGAGAAATAATGAGAATTTTTTTTCTTGCACCCAGAGCATGATAAATATTTTTTCTAAAGACCTACTTGGAATTGTTTCCTAGAAGAAGGCCTTTGATTATTGCTCCAAAAAGCATGCTTTTCCATTGGGAAAGAGAGTTCAAGAAGTGGAGTATTGACATTCCAGTTTACATGCTAAATTGATCAATGACCTTTTGGAATGAAATTCATTCAAACTGTGAATATGAAGAGATTATAAAACTGGCTAAGAGCAACCAAATCATGGGGAAAAAAATTGAAAAATTTGAGGCATTTGGTGATGCTTCATGAGTGGCATAGAAGAAAATTTGTGCTTGTTATTGGCTACAATATTTTTGTATAGCTAACTTGTGAGACAAATGTGAGCCTTCCTGAAGAGGCTAGGCATATTAGAAAACTACTTTTAGAGAGCCCAGGTCTTCTCGTTCTTGATGAAGTTCATCAAGCTCGAAATAGTCGATCAAAGATATGGAATTCATGGATCTACAAGTTGAGGAAGTTCTTCATGGATCAAAGATATGGGATTCATGGATCAAAATATGAAATTCATGGATCAAAGTTATGGCTAACAACAAGATCTACAGGTTGAGGAAGTTCTTCATGGATGAAATTGGGAATAAAATTTATAATGGAAAAGAGAGTGCTAACCATAGGTTTACTTAAATCTTGAGGTGACTGTCCTACTATTGCTTCAAGGTTCATGACACAATCTACTAAAAAATTCTTGCTCATTCATACCTTGTTAATTGTACCTATGATATTGCATTGTATATATCTGATGTACTTCACCTTTAAATGTCCATATTGAAATGTATTCCTTTGTGGATTGTTATTTAATTTTGAAAATCATCCATAAACATAAAAACTTCATTAACACAAGTTTGTCCCTTTATCATTTTACTTGACTATGCATTGTAAAGAGGTCTACCATAATCTTCTTAATGACTAATTAATTGTTTTTCCTTTCCCTTTGGTTTAACATATGATAACTGTCTTTGTCATTGTTTTTTCCTTTTTTTCATATGATAGAGTTTTGAATGTATTGAATCTAATGTAGCATGTGGGAAAAAAACAACTAAAAAGGTACATGAAAGTATTCAATACATTAAAAACTCTATCCCTTTGCCTACAAGAAATCCAATAGAATCCCAAAAAATATTTGTTATGAGAATTGTATGACATGCTAGTAATAAAAAAATATGAGGACGTACTAGAAAGTATGTAATGAAAAAATAATCTGCTCTAAAAACACTTGGGAAGAAGCAAACCAAAGTGAACAAGATAGATAATGTATTGACTAAATAGATTGTTCCTTCTCATGAGAAGTGGAGGAAGGAGTATGTGCAGTATGTGCAAGGGGAAAATGGCAATGCGAAAGTGGATTAGCTCGAAAGGTTTTCTTTTGCATATGAATTTGTGCAAGAAAATAAAGAGAGAGATGATACTATAAGTGGAGTTGAACAAATGAAGCCAAGCATTCTTGAAGTTAGCAATTCCATGGAACAAATACAATTGGAAATGGATGATAAGGAAAAGGAAAAACTAGATCTAAGTGTAGAAAAAGAGAATTAGTTGGGTGGAGGCATGAAAGTCTTATCTGAAAAGGAAAACAAGTTCCATAATGAGCTTGCCAAAATAAACATTTGCATACTCTAATGATAAAGACACTGCAAAAACAATAGTTGGAAATGCTCAAAGTGGAGCAAAACAACTGAAGACTACAATTAACCAATTAGAAAAAGGAATTAAAATACAAGAAGAAGTTGTCATGGTCAAAAGAAGAGGGGCTTAATGTTGTTTGAAGAGAGTTGTAATCTAAAAGATAGGAATTTGATAAAACAAGACTACAATGGAAGGTGTTGTTGCACAACTGATAGGTCAAAGTTCAAAGGTGTTGTTGCACAACTGATAAAGGTCAAAAGTAAAAGGTGTTGTTGCACAACTGATAAGTTGAAAGTCAAAGGTGTTGTTGCACAACTGATAAAATTTTAAGATACCACAAAAATAAATGCATTGGAGGTCGGTGGAGGAGGGAATTTGTGTAATGCAGTAGTGGATATAGAACATATAAGAAAGATCCCACTTCAAATAGGACATCTACATAAAGGAGTAAAAATTATCCCTTTAAACAAAATCCAAGCCCATACCATTTCCTCAACAACTTCACAATCACTAGCCAAAATGCTGAGCAATAGAAACACAAGGCTACCACTATCTCTTGTTTCATATGAAGATGAAATTGAACTAGCTATGCAATTTGTATTTCATAGTACATGATTTTGTAGCAATTCAGATGTTGCAAAGGGGACATTTTTTAGCCAAGTGGTCTTCCTATTGGCAGAAGTCATAGGCGAGGAGGTGAATTGTATGGGCTTGGATTTTGTTTAAAGGAATAATCGTTACTCATTTATGTAGATGTCCTATTTGAAGTGGGAGCTTTCTTGTTTGTTCTATATCCACTATTGCATTACACAAATTCCCTCCTCCACCAACCTCCAATGTAGCTATTGTTGTGGCATCTTAAACTTTTATAAGTTGTGCAACAACACCTTTGAATTTTGACCTATCAAAATCCTTTATAGGACCATTATAGGTAAGTTGAACATTTCCTACAACTATTTTGTGCATTTTCTATAAAGGGTTTTTTATAAAATAAGGAGGTGAACTTCAATATATTGTTTTGTTATAATCTGCATAACAAAAAGTGTTCATTGAACAAGAATTGAGAAGTGAGTCACAACACTGTGTTTTTTCCATCTTGCAACTATTATGTGCATTTTCTGTTTGAAACGTATGATGATATTGAAATGGAATGTTTACTACAAGTAAGGGTAGTTATAAAATATGAAGGTGAACTTCAATACATTGTTTTTCTATAGTCTGCATAACAAAAAGTGGTCATTGAACAAGAATTGAGAAGTGAGCCACAACCCTATGTGTTTTCCATCATGCAACTATTATGTGCATTTTCTATTCGAAACGTATGACGATATTGAAATAGAATGTTTGCTAAAAGTAAGGGTTGTTATAAAATATGAAGGTGAACTTCAATACATTTTTTTGTTAGTCTACATAATAGAATGTGCTCATTGAACAAGAATTGAGAAGTGAGTCACAACCCTGTGTGTTTTCCATCCTACAACTATTATGTGCATTTTCTGTTGGAAACGTATGACGATATTGAAATGGAATGTTTCCTGAAAGTAAGGGTTGTTATAAAATATGAAGGTGAACTTCAATACACTGTTTGGTTACGGTCTGCATAACAGAAAGTGGTCATTGAACAAGAATTGAGAAGTGAGTCACAACCCTATGTGTTTTTTATCCTGCAACTATTATGTGCATTTTCTATTCAAAACATATGATGATATTGAAATGGAATGTTTGCTGCAAGTAAGGGTTGTTATAAAACATGAAGGTGAACTTCAATAAATTTTTTTGTTACAGTCCGCGTAGCAAAAATACCTCATTGAACAAGAATTGAGAAGTGAGTCACAACCCTGCGTGTTTTCCATTTTCTACAACTTTTTTGTGCATTTTCTGTTCGAAACATATGATGATATTGAAATGGAATGTTTGGTGAAAGTAAGGGTTGTTATAAAATATGAAGGTGAACTTCAATAAATTGTTTTGTTACAGTTTGCATAATAGAAAGTTCTCATTGAACAAGAATTGAGAAGTGAGTCACAACCTTGCATGTTTTCTATCCAACAACTTTTTTGTGCATTTTCTATTCCAAACGTATGGAGATATTCAAATGCAATGTTTGCTAAAACTAAGGTTTGTTATAAAATATGAAGGTGAAATTCAATACATTGTTTTCTTACAGTCTGCATAACATAAAGTGGTCATTGAACATGAATTGAGATGTGAGTAAACCTTGTGTGTTTTCCATCTTTCAACTTTTTCGTCCATTTTCTGTTCCAAATGTTTGGCGATATTGAAATAGAATGTTTGGTGAAACTAAGGGTTCTTATAAAATATGAAGGTGAACTTCAATATATTGTTTTGTTATAGTCTTCATAATAGAAAGTGCTCATTGAACAAGAATTGAGAAGTGAGTCACAACCTTGTGTGTTTTCCATCCTACAACTTTTTTGTGTATTTTCTATTCCAAATGTATGGAGATATTCAAATGCAATGTTTACTCAAACCAAGGGTTGTTGTAAAATATAAGGTGAACTTTAATACATTATTTTGTCATAGTTTACATAACAAAAAGTGGTCATTCAACAAGAATTGAGAAGTGAGTCACAACCCTGCATGTTTTCCATCTTGCAACTTTTTTGTGCATTTTCTGTTCAAAATGTATGACGATATTGAAATAGAATGTTTGTTGCAAGTAAGGGTTGTTAAAAAGAATGAATTTGAACTTCAATACATTATTTTTTTACAGTTTGGAAAATAGAAAGTGCTCATTGAACAAGAATTCAGAAGTGAGTCACAAGTGTGTGTGTTTTCCATCCTACAACTATTATGTGCATTTTCTATTCGAAATGTATGACGATATTGAAATGGAATGTTTGCTACAAGTAAAGGTAGTTATAAAATATGAAGGTGAAATTCAATACATTGTTTTGTTACACTCTGCATAATAGAAAGTGGTCATTGAACAAGAATTCAGAAGTGAGTCACAACCCGGTGTGTTTTCCATCATGCAACTATTATGTGCATTTTCTATTCCAAATCTATGATGATATTAAAATGGAATGTTTGCTGAAAGTAAGGGTTGTTATAAAATATGAAGTTGAACTTCAAGGAGGAACTTTAATACATTTGTTTTGTTATAGTTTGCATAACAAAAATTGCTCATTGAACAAGAATTGAGAAGTGAGTCACAACCCTGTGTGTTTTCCATTTCCTGCAACTTTTTTGTGCATTTTCTATTCGAAACGTATGACGATATTGAAATAGAATGTTTGTTGAAAGTAAGGGTTGTTAAAAAATATGAAGTTGAACTTCAATACATTTTTTTGTTACAATCTGCATAACAGAAAGTGCTCATTGAACAAGAATTGAGAAGTGAGTCACAACCACATGTGTTTTCCATTTCCTACAACTTTTTTGTGCATTTTCTATTTGAAACATATGGCAATATTGAAATGGAATGTTTGTTGAAAGCAAGGGTTCTTATAAAATATGAAGCTAAACTTCAATACATTTTTTTGTTACATACTACATTAGAAAGTTCTCATTGAACAAGAATTGAGAAGTGAGTCACAACCCTGTGTGTTTTCCACTGTTTGCAACTTTTTTGTGTATTTTCTATTCAAAAAGTATGACGATATTGAAATGGAATGTTTGCTGAAAGTAAGGGTTGTTATAAAACATGAAGGTGAAATTCAATACATTGTTTTGTTACATTCTACATAACAGAAAGTGCTCATTGCATGTTCTTACATTTGTAAGTAAGTTTGACATAAATAATAAGACTTGAGGTGGCATTTCCTACCATTATTTGATAGCATTTGACATTATTTATAATGAAATTTTACATGGAAACAAAAAGTGTCATGAAATCTGCAACAACATAAATTCTTATATTTTATTAATTAAGAGGGGTAAACACTTTTGACCCGAAGCTATGAACTGGTGAGGTCACAAACAGGGGACGTCATCCCAAATATAAATTGTCAAAAACTACACCCCAAAGCGATTGGATCCTTGATGGAAAAATTAATAATACAACTTAACAATCACACCATGCCACTATTGGCAGAAGACCGTACTCTTCAAACATACCAAAATAATGTAATTCCACACCATAATTGTTCAATAATTACATGATCAAAGGCAATGTAATTCCACAAAATATTTTTTTAATAATTACATGATCAAATATAATGTAATTCCACACCATAATTGTTCAATAATTACATGATCAAAAACTGAATGGAAAATGACTATTGTTAGTCTCTCTCATCCTCTCCTATAGTTCCTTTTATGTGCAATT
>VDFB02000015.1:394369043-394428278 GCA_007258455.2 Sequoia sempervirens | reverse complement strand
TGAAAAATCTCAATTATGATTAAATAAGCCATTACAAAAGTGTGTGCGAAGCTTGCTGAGGGAATTTCAAGTTATTCATTTTAAGTTAACCTTATCATGAACACCTATGATGTAGACATTATAAGAGCATCTCAAATTTCAAGATATTCTATTCATGAGAGGTGTTGTGTGCAATAGGTAGCTTGGAACTCCCAGTGAAGATGTATGACTAGGATTGACTAAGTTGAGAGACTTTCATGCCTATTTGTAAGTTCCTTCCATCTATTTTCATTTCATTTCTATTTTGGATGAGCTGCTTCTTTTTATTCTTTTACTTTGCGTATTTGTAACTAAATTAGTAAAAATTGATTGGTCTCTCCTTGTAGAAAATACTAATTTTTGAGCCATCGAAGAGAATCTCAGCCAAAAAAGCAATGCAACATCCTTATTTTGATGATCTTAACAAATATCTATTTTGATTTGAAGCCATTATAAAAGAGCATGTGAAGCTTTGCGAGGGAATCTCAAGTTATTCATTTGAAGTTAACCTCTAAATGAGAACCTATGATGTAGACATTATAAGAGAATCTTGAATGTATGAGTGACATTTTAAAATATCTGTGAGAACAGAGTACCTAAGGCATTGTAATGAGATAAATACTTGTAATGACATTTATTGAAATATTGAAATTTGGTTCATGGAAGTCTTTTAAGTTAGTTTTGTGTTTTGAGTTTTTTCAATTGAATAATGTCATATTACATCCACAATCGATTTATAATGTATGTTAGTTACAAAAAAAAGTTAGGAATGATTGGAAAGATGTAGAATCATTTGTAAAGGCTATTTAAAGCCTCTTGAAGGCTCAAACACAATGTAATTTTGGTGCAGGAGCACCTAGTCTCCTAGTTGCAAAATTTCACTTTTTGAAGGTTGATAGGTGGTCAATAGATTAGATTAAGGTATTTTGTGCTTATTTATGCTAAATAAGGTCAATCAAGACCATTTAAGGTGTATTAGGGTGAGTTTTTGAGTCTCGGTGGTCAAATGTGCAAAAAAATGCATTCTTGCTACAAAATTGTCAATATTTGAATTTGTAGCCTTTTGAAGGAAAATCTTTGAATATGGTTGTAATTGGGCAAGAATTAGGTCTAAGAGTTTGATATACCATTTAGAGAGCTTGGTTTTCACGGGGTTCCTTTCAAAGCCTCTGCTTTTATTGTTCCTACAATAAACTGTTTGATAGAGTTGGTGGAATTACCTTTCTTAGTAATCACTATTAGTGAGATTGAGATTGTTAACCTTGAGAGAGTATGACTTGGGAAAAAGGCATTTGATATGGCTATTATTTTTAAAGAATTCAAGCCGGATGTACTCCGCATTGACACCATTCCTCAATATTCACTTGATGGCATCAAGGAATGGCTAAACTCCATGGATATAATGTATTATGAAAGTAGAATGAACTTGAACTGGTGGCCAATTTTGAAGAGTATTACTGATGATCCAGATAAATTTATTGAAGATGGTGGTTGGGAATTTTTGAATATGGAAGCTAGTGATTCTGATTCTGATAATTCAGAAGAGTCAGCTCAAGGATATGAACCCTTTGATGTAGAAGAGGGATCAAATCACTCTTCATGTAGCCACCATCAAGAGTGTTACAAGCCAATAAGATGGAGGGAATTCTTATATAAGGATAATTTTCAATGTTGCAGGTACCAGTTTTAATTCCAACTACAATGGCAACATTGAAATTCCCTAGTAGTATTTATGTTAAGGAAATTTCCTTTAGATGCAAGGATTCAAAGCACATCAACCATGTGGTATAGATGATTAAATTGCAGAGATGATTTGTAGCAATGAAAGATTTTGAAAAGGAAGAGAGAGCTATATTGGTGACTCAGGAGAAACTTCAGCTTTCAAAAACAAATCCAATTAGGCTAGCAGATGTGTGGATTAGGCCAACATTTGGTGGAAGAGGAAGAAAGATGACTGGAACTTTGGGGGCCCACCATACTGGATTTCGATATTCAACCATGAGAGTAGAAGAGAGAGTTGATATCATGTATCAAAACATTAAGCATGAATTCTTCTAGCCAGCGGAGGAGATGATTACTTTGCTTCATTTTCATTTGCATAACCATGTCAAGGCGTGGGAACCAAGAAGACCAAGGATGTTGAGTTTTATGTGGAGGTAATGGATGTGATCCAAAATCTAGGAGGGGAAAGAAGGTCAATGTATGATCCTAATGAAATTGAGGAAGAACAATAAGAGAGGGATAGGAAAAATAAAATGAATACAGAGTTTCAAGGAATTTTCAAGCGAGTAAGAGAGCTATGGGAGCAGCCTCATCTAAAAGATTTTGAACTAGAGTTTGATATACCATTTAGAGAGCTTGGTATTCATGGAGTTCCTTTCAAAGCCTCTATTTTTATTGTTCATATGGTAAACATGTATAATAAAATTCAATGCCTCGAAGGAGAGGTTGTTGGTTGATTTGTAACCCATTTTTGTTCAAGAAAAACATTATTTTCTAGAAATTTATTGGTTTTTCTCAAATTTCTTGTTGCTAGACCACCTATATGGATGCTAAGATGATCTAAAACCTATTGGATGTTGTATATTTATGATTTAGCTTTCATTTTCACCTATTTAGAGGTTCTAACTCTTTGTATAGTGAAAGTTATCTTGTTTTTACTGTTGCTACCTACTTTCACAGTGTTCTTGGATTGAAGGGTTTCATGATGTAATTCGACCCATTCCACTTTTTGTGCCTATTGTAACTTGTGGAATGGGTCCTCTAACTTGAAAAATACATTCCTAACCTATTTAGAATGTTGTGGATTCAAGGTTGGGTGTTTGGGATGATGTTCTAGGGCTGTAGTAGGGTATTTTCATGATGAAAATGAGGGTTTCAAGTGGTGTTTTGAAAAAATGTGGGAAGGAATATCCATGCAATGTATTATTCACCATGTGAAGGGTTTGGTAAGTGTGTTTGGTGCTTTGTTTGGGTTTGGAAGGTCCAGGAGATAGGAGTTTCATTAAAACCCTAAGTATTTTGCTTGAAATCGAGGGTTTGGTGTATTAGGGGTCTAGAGGTCTTGGACCTGGAAAAAAATCATGGAATTAGAGGTTTTGACACATAAAATATTGTTTTTTGAGGAGTTTGAGTGAAGATCTAGTGTTTAAAAGTTTGTCTCTTTGTAAATAGGGCTAATTTAGTAGCCTTTGTGCAAGGTGGTCTATTGGATCTTAATGATGGTACAAAGAAACATGGTATGATCTCTTGGAAATTTGTCTTAGGGTCTATGTTAAAGCTTGATTAATGTTTGGTTGGCCATTGGATGACCTTCTCTAAAAGATAAGCCCATTTGATGAGATTTGGAGACTATGATTTCAAGGTTGGCCATTGTATAAGCCTATTATTGTTAGTTGATTCAATTTGGGTGACTGTGATTTAAAGGTTGGTGTCTTGTTGAGGTCTGATTAGTTGATGTTGAAAAGAGTTCCTCCACCTTGAATTGAATCAACAAGCCCTCTAACATAACAAACCCCAAAACCCTCTCCTTTCACAAGTTAGGAAAGAGTTTATTGAAAACCCATACTCGAAACCTTCCCACAACCAACCAAAGCCTAAAAAAACTTCAAAAAGGTCTACAAAAGCTTAAAATTTCAAGAGATATCACTGCCCCCAAATATTTCTTCAAACCCTAGCAGTAAACCACCATTTTCCACTAAAAAATGCACCATTTGACATTTAGGGCATCACCTAAAAACCCTCTATTCACCTCCCTTGCACACAAAACTTTGAATTTTTTTTTAATAACCATAACTAAGCCTTTCCATCGATTTATAGAAGCATACAGTGGGTGGAAGGCTTAATATGACATTTTAATGCACTCAAAACCCTTAAAATAGGGTATACAAACCGACCCTTAGTAATTGGCTTCTAAAATGCACAAAATCACTTGAAATCCAACAAAAAAAAAACTAAAACAGAGTTAAGTTTGCTGCACACCGAATTCCATAAAAAAGAGAGCACAATCACCCTGTACAGAACTGTACAGTTCAATGAAACATCAAATACCAAAGTACAAAAGGGTAGCAATCTTTGATGGGGTATTACTCGGATACCATGACACTTAAAAAATATCTATCTGAACCTATGGGATCACGTTGGAGGTTTCTAGAATAACCTCTCTTGGTTTTTGTTATCTTAGAGTGGTTTTTGTTATCTTGAAGTGGTTTTCCCATGGTGTCCAGTTTTCAGTTGATGGAAAAAGTGTCAAATGCAAGTAGTGGAAAGTTGTAAAGTGGTGCAACTTTCGTTCTGCAACTTGTGTGACCAAACGAGCTGTTCCAAAACATCCAAATAGGTATGTTTACACTAGGCATGGTCCTATTTCGCACCCAAACATGTAGAATTGCTTTGAGCCACGTTTAACCGGATTGATCCCTTAAGGGTCCAAAGTGCAAAATGGCTGCAAACTCCAGCATACTGCTACCTAGATACCGTGATGATTAGAAACTTATCGTTTGATCCCATGGGATCGTGTTGGGCCCTTACACAATAACCTCTCTCAGTTTTTGTTATCTCAGAGTGGTTTTTCTGTGGTGTCTATTTTTTAATTGATGGAAAAACTGTCAAATGCAAGTAGTGGAAAGTTGCAAAGTGGTGTAACTTTCGTTCTGCAACTCGTGTGACCAAACGAATTGTTCCAACGCATCCAAATAGGTATGTTTATGCTAGGAATGGTCCTCTTTCACACCCAAACATGCGGAATAGCTCTGAGCTATGTTCAATCGGATTGATCCCTTAAGGGTCCAAAGTGCAAAATGGTTGCAAACTTCAGCATACTGTTACTTGGATACCGTAATGCTTAGAAAATTCATTTGATCCCGTGGGGATCGGCCCTTCTATGCACAACCCTCTCTTAGTTTTTGTTACCCCCGTGAAAGGGCATTTCTTTGTGTGTCCAATTTTCGCCATAGAAAAGTGTCGCAATGTAGTAGTGGAAAGTTGCAAAGTGGTGCAAACTACTCGCGAACTCTGTGCGACCAAACCAACTGTTCCAGTCGCGCCCGCAAATAGGTTTGTTTACCAGGAACGGTACTATTTCACACCCAAAACACGGGAATCACTCGAGCCACGCTTCAACCGTGAGATCGCATCCCTAAGGGTTCAAAGTGCAAAATGGCTGCAAACTTCAACATGTTGTTACCGGATACCATGATGCTTAAAAATTTCGCCTTCGATCCTATGGGATCGCGTTAGCCCCTCTACAATAACCTCTTTGTTATCTTAGAGTGGTTTTCCCGTGGTGTCTAAGGTTTTAGTTGATGAAAAAGCGTCAATGCGGCGAAAAGAAAGTTGCAAAGTGGTGCAACTTCGCTCGCTAATTCATGTGACCAAACAAACCGCTCCAATGCATCCAAATAGGTATGTTTTACGGTAGGAATGGCCATCTTTCACACCTTAGCCCATGAATTCTCTGCCTCGGAAGCCAATGTCAACCGTGATCGCATCCCCTAAGGGCTCGCGCAAAATAGTTGCAAAACTTTAACATATTGTTACTTAGATACCGCGGACACTTTAGAAACTTCCGGTTCATCCTGGCGGACTTCGTTGGGACCCTCTACAATAACCTCTCTTATTTTTTGTTATCTCGGCGGTTTTCCCCGTGGTGTCTAGTTTCGCTTGATGGAAAAGTGTCAGCCGCGGCATAGCAGTAAAGTTGCAAAGTGGTGCACCGCTCGCGAACTCTTTCGTGGTAACTTCAAAACTATTCCAACGCGATCTGAATAGGTAGAGGTTTTATTGCTGAATGGTCCTCTTTGCACCCAAACAGCGGAATTGCCTGAAGCTACATTCAATCGATTTATCCTTTAAGGGTCAAAAGTGCAAAATGGCTACAAACTTCAACATTTTGTTACTTGGATACCATGTGATTTAGAAACTTCTCATCTAATCCTATGGGATCATGTTGGGCCCATCTACAATAACATCTCTCAATTTTTTTTATCTCGAGTGGTTTTCTGGGTTTTTAGGTTGATGGAAAAAGTGTCAAATGCAAGTAGTAGAAAGTTGCAAAGTGGTGGAACTTTCATTTTGCTACTCGTGTGACCAAATGAACTATTCCAACGTGTCCAAATAGGTATTTTTATGCTAGGAATGGTTCTCTTTTGCACCAAAACATGCGGAATCGCTCTGAGCTATGTTCAACCAGATTGATCCCTTAAGGGTCCAAAGTGCAAAATGGCTGCAAACTTCAGCATGATGTTACTTGGATACTGTGACACTTAGAAAATTCTTGTCTGATCTTATGGGATTGTGTTGGGCCCCTCTACAATAACCTCTCTCAATTTTTATTATCTTCGAGTGGTTTTCCCATGGTGTCCAGTTTTCAGTTGATGGAAAAAGTGTCAAATGCAAGCAGTGGAAAGTTGCAAAGTGGTGCAATTTTTCTTCTGCAACTCGTGTGACTAAACAGACTATTCCAACGTGTCTGAATAGGTATGTTTATGCTAGGCATGGTCCTCTTTCACACCCAAACACACAGAATCGCTCTGAGCTACATTCAACCAGATCGATCCCTTAAGGGTTCAAGTGTAATATGTTGAAATAAGCCATTCCACCTATTGTTCAGGTCGTGTCTCAGTGATATGGGCCTGATGTAAGTAGGATAGGGAGTAGGAATAAGAAAATAACATTGGTAAAGGCATTGGAAGAGATTACTAACGTTGCCCCTGTTGAAAATTTAGAATTGAGACCCCTTAAAAGCAAGGCTAGAAGAGGTGAAAAGAAGAAATTGCTTGAAAATGAGTTAGAATAGGTTGGAAATAGGGTGAGGTTGTGGGGTTTGATGTGTTCAAAAGGTCTGCAAGGATAGGGGAGGTCAAAAGTATGTTATGGCATGATGCCGTACTTGGGAAAACAAGGGTTTTGAATGAAAAAAAGAGGTTTGAGGGAGTAAAAGTGGGTAAAGTCAAGAGGTAGCATAATTTGGTGGTAAATTAAGTTTGTGCAGGAAGAATGAAGAGTGTTGGAATAGGTTTTGAGGTTCAGGGGTTCGGTTCGCCGGTTAGGCCAAATTTTTTTTGGAGGGGGGTTTGGTTCGTTTTGGGTTCGTTGGAATAGAATTAGAATATCACATGACATCATATAAACAACAAAACCACCATAAAATTGAATGTCATTTAAAACATGCATGATAAATATTCATCGTTGAAACTTGAATTGTGGTAGCTTGATATACAGAGTCTATTGATGCTAGGGTTCAATTTGTATGATTTTGAAAAAAGAAGCCAACTGAGTAGAGTTATCAACGTTCTTCATAAATCATAAGATTTTTTTTAGTACAATAGCTATTTTGATGTCTTCTTGCAATCTCAAACATTATTTTGTATCATTGTTACACTGGTCTTGAGAGTGGTAGCTTAATATAGCTCCACAATACAAAATCTGGTTTACCTGTGCAGTGTAACAATGGCATAGGCAAATTTTTCTTTCAAAGAACCAAAGGGTGACTGGACAATTGAAGTGTATAAACACATATATTTTTGTAATATCAAGGATAATTTTTGAAACTTCCATGCATTGCTAATCTAAAAGGAAAAGTCTTTTTCCTAATCTTTATGCATCCATGCTTTTGACATTGTCAAAAAGAGAAAAACTTCCTGAATGATGCAAAGGCATGGCCAAGTAGTTCTAACTCTTCACATGAGAGAAGAGAGATGTTGGAGATTACATCAAGTCAGTGAGAATATAAGTGTAATGTGTTTTATTTTGTAGTATTCCTCTATTTCTCTACAAATGTGTGATAAATTCTTAGTTCAATGATGCAGAACAATTTTTGAAAAAAGAAAGTTGTGTCACAATCTGCTTTCAATCTAGCAAGCAAAAATGAAATCTTAGCCTCTTGGAATGAAAATGCTTGTTTGCAAAACAAATGAATAAGAATGAGGTAGTTAAGGTGTTTGAAGTGATTTAGAGGTCACTTTTAGGGTTCCCTTGGGTGTGGGTCAAAGTCAATCTCCATAAAATATTAAAATAATGTTAAAAAAACACTTTTTTGGATGCCCAGGCATGTAGGTTTTGTCTTGGTTTGCCTGGGTTCTATCTGGGTTCTGCTCGGGTTCTCTTGGGTTCTACCTAAGTGAACTAGACCCAAAAATGAAGGACCCTGGTTGAACCCACAGGCGATCCAAACCAGGACCCGCACCACCTGAGTGAACCGGGACCAGAACCAGGGCTAAAATAGAAGAACCTGGTAACATAGATAATGTGTCAAGAAGTTGACTACTTCATCTACTTTGAATATTATGTTTTGCAAGTGTTGTGAAGATTATGTATCCTTTGCTTAATTGAGTTGTTCCAATCAAAGGATTAAATATATTGGAATCCTTTTATCAATCATTTCATGGAATACCAATTGAAAATATGTTTTTTAATTTTAGATATAGTTGTTTACCATCAATCAAATAATTTATTCAAGACAAACCATGAAGGACAACAATGATCAATGCTATGGCTAACCAATTGATAATTATACACGTGAATAAGTCAAGCATGTACATGTGAATAAGGGAAGCACAAGTAGTCACAAACACGTATGCCTTGAAGTATACACATGAATACATAGTATACACAACTTAATACAAAGTATATGCATGAATACAAGGTATACACATGAAAATGCGTAAGTCACAAAGTATACATTTGAACACACATAAGTCACAAAGTATACACATAAGTTGTAAAGTATACACTTGAATACACATAACTCATATCTATTGAACCATGAATTTATAACATGCAAATATGAACACCATTGATAAAAAATATTTTTATTAACCAAATAGCCATGTACACATACATCAATATATGTCGATATAAGTATAAAATATAGGTACAAAATAGCCATATAGGCTTACAAGAATGCCATATAGGCATACAATTTCAAAATATCCAATACAAAATATGTACGAAACTACCATGTAGGCATACAACAAAGGGCTCTGGAATCAAAAGTCATTGCTCTCCAGGCTCTCGAAATAAACTCTTGCTCTTTGCTTGTCGATCGAATGGAAATAGGTTTGTCACTCATTTGTGCTGCACTTGAGGAGTGCTCCTGCTGCTCCTAGTACTGTTAAGTTCTTGGTGAAGTTTCAACTGTTACAATAAGAAGTAAAGACATTAATATATAGAAATTACATTATAAAAAATGATATATTTAATAATATAATCACTTACGGCCATCTCGCGATCACTCTCCATGAGGGAAATATTCGCACACCGATGTTGAGGTGTGCTCAAGCCCTGTATAAACCATTCAAATAGAAATTAAACTACAAATCAATAATTTGGTTTGATTTTTCACTAGAACTAACATCTATAACAATGAATGTAAATTGAAATTTAGTAATTTGCCTCAAACCTCCCCTGTTGGAGCCATCGAGGATTGCATAGCTGATGAAACACTGATATACATTTCCCTCATAACATTTGGAGGTGTTTCCACAACCAACATCTGAAAATAAAATAACAAATTATTCAATCACAAAAAAGTTACAATAGCGATCCACATCATGACTTATAATGTATGAGATCTAATGAACAAAATTTTGAGTACTTATTAAACTATATATTTCTAGTTATCATGCTTACTATTTTCCCTATCCATATCTTGTTCGAAAGGACGTGTTTTTAGGCTTTTACCCATATCAGAAAGCCACTGAATCGATTGATTAAATGCTTTCATAGACATGCATGATAACTGTGGTGGCATAGAGAAGACAGTGAACTGTTTGAAAAAATTCCTCAAAAGAAATGGGGTCTCGTGGTGATGGAATTCCATTACAAACAAATGCACATCATGGCATTCCATTACCATAAGACCGCATTTCTTTTAGGATTTTTTTCAAAAAGTTCATTGCCTTCTCTATGGTATTATTGCTTACTATTATGCTTTGATAGATATTTTTCCAAGCATCCATAGTTTGTTGGAAAGCACCTATTTTAGGCTTTTATCCATAGCAGCAAGGAAGTGGGTAGTTTGATAAAATGCTTTGGTGCACATGTATGAAAAATGTGGTATCATAGAAAAGGTGGTGGGCATTTTGAAGAAATGCCTCGAAGAAATGTGGTCTCATGGTGATGGAATGTAATTCCATCACCATGAGACCACATTTCTTTGAGGCATTTCTTCAAAATTGCATTCCATCACCATGAGACCACATTTCTTCGAGGCATTTCTTCAAAATTCTCACCACCTTTTCTATGCTATTGCTTACTATTATGGTTTCATAGATTTTTTCCAAGCATCCATAGTTTGTCGTGCAGGTGCACCTTTGCAAGCACATGCCTCCATGTGAAGAAATTGCATCACTACTTATGTTGAATTTCTAAACAACTATATTGTAGTTGAAATTTTGTCATCTATCAACATCTAGTTATTAGTTATGGAATGTGAAGTAATGCTTTGAGTTTGAATGATGTGCAATGCAACGCAACCAATGATATGAATATAAACTACACAAATCTATTAAGTACAATTCATTAGTTAAACTCTTTATTCTATTACCTATGTGTAGGTTTGAGTAAATCCATTGGCATTGGGAGGTGTTCCCTCGAAACCTCCAATATTACCTTGTTCAACATCCAAAATCACATATTAAAATACCATTCATAAAAAAATGCTATTAACATATAATAAATTTATAATTGTTTACTAGTTACATACCCCGCCGATTATAGGTGTACTGCAAAAATAAGTAGGTGGAGGGCTGGTGTATCTAGTTTCAACACTGTGACCCTACAATTTTATTAAAATTATAAAACTAAATTAGTTAATGTTGTATTTCAAAATTGAAATTTAATAAATTAAATTCAATGAACATGCTAACTTTTACCTGAGTATCAATGCCATACACATCATGCAAAATGTCATCCACCCTATCCATCTCCATAGCTGCATATGGATCCTATGTAACAGCCTTCTGAGTGCCAGTGGGGTCATATGAACAAGTCACCCCGTAAGATTGACACACATGGGTTTGAAGGCCACAACTTGAAGACTCCCCTAGATGGCACTGTAGAATAGGGCTAGTATGATGGATGACACTATGGGTCAAAGTGTTGATCGCCTGCAATGTCTCTATGTCAACACTCTCCTTCATGACAAAAGGCATAACAATGTGCTCACGAGGAGGCTTGGCAAGAGCTCATCTCCCTTGCCACGTAGGATCCAGTTGTACATCGGGCCTAACCTGAGCCGACCCCCCACCTCTCCCTTGGAAGTACCTCATATCAAAATAATTTGGGATTTTGTTCAATATGAACTCACTATATAGTTTCCTAAGAAAATACTAGGGGACTTCACAACTATTGCATGGTCGGTCATCAAAGACCATGTACCACCTATCGTAGAAATGGTTCCTAATCTCTTAGTGGTGGAATCAATGAATAGGAAACCTCTTCGCATTGAGGCTAAGATTTTGATTTGTGCATGGGTTAGTGAATAATGAGCACAAATCACCTTTTGTAATTTTTAAATCCTTTACTTGTTTATATGATAGTTTATCCACATAATATGCCCTAGTCGCCTGCCTCCTATCTTGCCATCCAGTTATTTGTTTGCTAATTGAATCTATATATTTAAACATATCTTTCAATGAATTTTCTAGGGTCATTATTTCTGTGGTTGAACCATTTGGATCACTCAACCTACTAATAAAATCCTCAATTTGTTTTTTGTTCTCAATTTCACTCATAAATTTTGTTGAGTGCTAGGAGGGTGTTGAGTGATTGGTGGAGGAGGTTATTGTTGAGGTTGATTTTCTTGTTGAGGATTCTGTTCTTGAGGATTTTGAGGGTTTGTGAGTTCATTTGAATCTCCTACAAATTCAAAAATATATATATCAAATATAACCTAAAACTAACGAAATCAACCTAAAACTAAGAAATTCAAAACAAATAGAAAACAATACTTACCTCTCTCACCTCTTCGTCGTCGTGGTGCCATCCTTGCAAAGAAATAGCAACTGTTGTTGAAAATTTTTGCACAATCCCCCCTCCTAGAACGCGAGTGCAAAATTTGGGGGTTTTGGCCGCAGGCAGAAGAAAAAAATAGTCGAAGTGAAAATGATGATTTTCACTTTTTTTTTGCTTTTAACGTGCAATAACGTGAGCGCGTTATAACACGCTTGTGCTATGAGTTTTCAAATGTTTTTTAAAAAGTGGCCACAAAATTGCTACCCAACTTCATGCACCTGCCCTCAGATAAAATCTTATAGGCTTCTTTGGGTCCTTGGAACTGACGGTGGGGTGATTCCACTTGCAAGAATCCTTGCTGTTGTACGTGTAACAAGAGGGTTCTGGGAAGCCTCTGCTTCGACCATTGCACTTTCAACACCTTTAGCCTGTAACAAAACCATCAATATAAATGACTATGTTCAACAATTAGTGTATGGATATAAGGAAAAGGAAACATTAGATCTAAGTGTAGAGAAAGAGAATCAGTAGGGGGAGAGATGAAAGTTTTATCTGAAAACACAGAAATTTTTTGTAACACATTTATATATATAGAATGAAATCATTTATATGTACCTGTTGAGGATAAATACAATTGGAAATAGATGAGAAGGAAAAGGAAAAATCAGACAGACCAAGAAATGTCACTAATAAGGTCAAGGCCCTATTTTATCGCTTCTTTGATAGAAATTGAGCAGGCTAGTGTCAAGAATCAATAAAATCAAACCTTGAGCTTATTGGTGACATTTCTTCACACCCACCACTTCCTTGTTCATCCTTGCCCTGTAACATGAAGAATGTTAACATCACATAAAATTCTTGAATGCATGCAACAAACTCATTCAAAATATGAAAATACACGTTCAAAAGAATTCAAAATTACTCTTTCTTCCACCTTCTTCCTCTAAAAGAACTAGGGATAGTGTGTTTTCCAATATACTATCAAAATCAACATATTCATAATAGAAATAAAATTTTCTAAATGAAATCACAAAGACACTCTAAAATCTTAGCAAAAAGCGACTGCAACAACACATAAAAGTATTCAAGATATTGAAAACTCTATCCAAGAAATGTCGCCAATAAGGTCAAGGGCTGATTTTTCCGCTTCCTTGCCAAAAATTGAGAAATTGGAAACTCATCGTCCTATTACATCAATGTAGCAAGATAACGATTTTCATATTTCTCAAGATTTTTTCCTAGGAAAATGATCTCCTCTCTAGACACCCTTTCTTCTTGTTGCCCTATCGAGGCACATTTTCCTATCCCAAATGGACACTAAGTTGCTCGTGCCCACCACTTCCTTATCCATCCTTTCACTCTAATGAAAAGAATGTAGATGTCACATGAAATTCAAATACATGCAACTAATTCATTCAAAATGTCAAAATACACGTTGAAAAGCAAATTTCAAAATTACCCTTTCTCTCGCTTTCTTCCACTTTCCCTTTTAAAGTACGTATTTGTGGTTGCCTGTAATATGTAAAAAAATTTCAAGTGTTACAGGAAAGTTAAACTTCCAAAATTTATTGCATCGTCTACTATAAGCAAGCATATATTTTTTCAATCATAAGAAATTTTTTTTTAAGGTGGACTTCCTTACATTCTTGGTGCGTAGGAAACAAAAACTTTTCACAAGCAAATAATTGATAGGGGATAGTGTGTTTTCCAACACTGCAAATAATGTGAGCATTTTTCTTTGTTGCAATTAGATGAAGATAGTGAAATACCATTTTTACTATTATAAGTAGCATTTAATATGATTATTCATTTAAAAGTGTCCATGATGAGAAAAATAGTCGACCTCAAACGATTTAAATGTCAACCTTTTTCTTTCATTTATAAGCAAGCTACCATAAACAATAAGACTTCAGGTGGCATTGCCTACTGATATATTTCATATTAACATAAATAAAATGCACATTATAAACACACATCCAAACAATTATTGTTATAGTCTGCATAATAGAAAGTGATCATTGAACAAGAATTGAGAATTGAGTCACAACCCTGTGTGTTTTCCATTTCCTACAACTTTTTTCTACATTTTTAGTTTCAAACATATGATGATATTGAAATGGAATGTTTGCTGAAAGTAAGGGTTGTTATAAAGTATGAAGGTGAACTTCAATACATTGTTTTGTTACAGTCTGCATAACATAAAGTGCTCATTGAACAAGAATTGAGAAGTGAGTCACAACCCTGTGTGTTTTCCATCCTGCAACTATTATGTGCATTTTCTGTTCCAAACGTATGACGATATTGAAATGGAATGTTTTATGAAAGTAAGGGTTGCTAAATACATTCATACTATCAATATAATTGCTAGTGGGGGATAAATAAAAGTATCTAAAATCAACTGAGGTGTCACCAACCAATTGGATTCTCACTGTGTAAGTAACCAAAACATTTTCCTTACATTCATACTGTCTATGTGTAATTGCAAGTTCAAAATCATTGGGTGTTATGAAACTTGCAACCCAAATATTATTTTCAAACCCTTTAAAAGTAACAACCCAATTGGATACTCACTGCTTAGGTGAATTTGGATAGTATTATATATCCCCAACCCGCAACTCCTTGGAAAATGAGAAAACCCAAAATATAGAGTGTTTTCCAAGAACAATACTTGTTACAATTTAAAACACATGTCTTAATCACATCAATGCCCTTCCCTCCTATAGCAAACAAATAGCTTCTTGCACAAGGAAAAAAAATGCCAATGTAATTCGATGCAACATGACACCTCCTTGCTTTCCTCACTGTGACGTTTCCTCCCGTCTACCGGTTTCATCATTTTTATCATCCGTCTTGGTAGACCTTGTAGTATGTCATCTCATCATGTTATGTATGTTTCTATGTATGTTGCTGTGTATGTTGTTATGTATGTTTTTATACATTTTTGTATGTACATAGGTGCATTTTTTAGGGAGATTAGTTGCGTCCATACAGGGTTTTACAACATTGTGTGGGTTGAAGGTTTCATAAATCATGCACTCACATCCCACAGTGTTTTCCAACTTGCAACCATACATAGTGTTAATGGTTGTTGGAAAACACTGGGTGTTTAAAAAATGGTTCCTTTCATTGCATTCCTACGATCTAAATAAAAAAATCTTTTCAAGACATTCATACTGTTGTGTAAAATTACAAGTTGCAAAACACTAGTTTTTCAAAATTTGCAACCCACACAATGTTTTAAAACCCTTTACAAGTGACAACCCAATCGGTTACAAACCTCTCACCTCAATTCCATTGCTTTTTTGTCTCTCCCACCTTCTCTCTGGCCTTTCATTTTCAACCTACAGAATGACAAAACCCACAACATAGAGTGTTTTCCAATAACATTACTTCTTACATATTAAAACACATGTCTTAATCACATCAACTCCCCTTCCTGACCGCATTGAAAGGATAGCTTCTCGCACAAGGAAAATAACACTGGCATCATTCAAAGTGATGGAAAATTGACCTAACGTTAGGGGAGAAGCTAAAGTGTAGACAAAATGCACCTATGTATGTATCGTTATATCATAACCCCTATCCCCCATCCCCCATCCCACACATTGGACAAAATCCACTGACGGAAAGACTTGACAAACGGTTATCCTCATGCTGTCACATGTCTATTACTGGAAAAGGATGGTGGCTGGCTAGAAAGTAAAAAAGCAATAGACAAAACACAGCTAAACATCAAAATTTTCCACATTTTCATTTTGTAATTTTCTAGGGAGCATGGGTGACAAAATGGTGTTACAGGCATTCATTTTTGGAGGTTGAACGAGAGAAAAGGGTCTACACTACCTAAACACATTCGATAGGCACAACAACTAGTTAGCAGGTGTATAAATCTATCATTTCTATATCTGCCATGTTCATTAAGAAAATGGGTTTTCATTAATGAGAAAATAAAGGGTTTTCCTTGCGTAAGGGGTTTTCATTTGAAATGAAGAGCTCTTTATGTGTTTTATGTAAAGGGATAATTAAAAGGATGCAGTGTCATTGTTCACTATTGTTTTGAGCATTTCCCATGTAACACTCACACTTCAAGGAGGAAACATCCTTCATGTAAAATTTTGGGATATAATAGGCACACAATAATGTAATTTTTTTTTTTTTAAAATTCAACTGGAAACTATTTGTATTCACCACAATAAGTTGGATCTCATCTATAAAAAAATCATAACTTCTTAATGCAATTTTTTTTTGGAAGTTTAATTGACCAATACACTTGCAATTCAAGCTATGACAGCTAGAATCACCTATATTTAGTGAAAAAGCTTCACGTCTCCTAAATCATCCTTCTCAATCCACTTGCCCTTGTTTTCTTCAATTTTGTTTCCTCAAATATGTCGACCACCAGGAAGGAAGACAAGTGTTAGTGAAAGATTAAATTGGAAAATTAAAGAAATTTGGTGCTACAAAGAATTATTTTTATTCCAAATTTCACCAATATAGGATTATATGTTGTGGTGAGTACAAAATGCTAGCTTGTACAAACAATAAACAAACATATTAAACTATACAATGGAAATTTAATTTCCAATTTAAACCATTGCTAACACTAGTAATATATATCAACAATTATATTTTCCATTTTTCCATTCTGTAGGAATTGTGAAGCACTGAACGTTCATTCAAATATATAAAAAACTCATCTCTCCTAGCATATGAAAGAGGCCATAACTTGAAATAATCAATAAGGGCATAGAAGACAGACAAGAAGGATACCATGTACCACTATCAAAATTTTGTTTGTATCTCATGTCTCTCCCTCAATGAACATCTAACTGACATATCTGTATCATAACCATTGTTCAATGATATTGTAAATTGAACCATTACTTGTATAGACGATTGAAAAAATACAGATTATTGCAAGAATAAAGGTTAACAATTCAACATAATCCTTGGTGAGCACCTTGATTGACCAAAAAATAGCAGCTAATCTGCCGATAAAACACACCTATGCACATACAAAAATGCATAAAAACATACACAAAAACATACATAGAAACATACATAACATGAAAAGAAGGAAAAATAGGATGTCAGTGCAAAAAAGAGAATCAGTTGGATGGAGACATGAGATTCCTATGTGAAAAGGTAGACAAATTTTGTAAACAACTTATTAAAAACAAAACATTTGCATTCTCTAATTAGAAAGACACTCTCAAAGCTGAGAACAGTATTTGGGTTGTAGGTTTCATAACACATACTGTTTTCCAACATGTAATTATATATAGACATCATGCTTCTAATGAAAACCTTAAAGTTTGTAGATAGTACTAAATGTACTAAAGTTCATTCACCTTCACAATTTATAGCAACTCTTACACAAAAAAATTGCAATTCAATTTCCTCATATGATTTAAAAATAAATGTAGAATATAATTTGCAAGTTGGAAAAAACAATGTGGCTTGCCATTTATTTCATTCTGTACATTCAAAGTTACATAGTGGAGAGCACGGGAAAATATGCCTTGAATTTTTTTGTTAATTAGGCAGTAGGAATGCAATGGAAGACACTGTTTTATAAACACCCACTGTTTTCTAACAACCATTAAAACTTTGAATGATTGTAGGTTGGAAAACATCATGGGAGGTGAATGCATGATTTATGAAACCTCCAACCCACACAATATTGTAAAACCCTCTACAGACACAACTAATATCTTGAAAAAATTCACCTATGTACATGCAAAAATGCATAAAGACATGTACATAACAACATATGTATAGAAACATACCTAACATGATGAGATGGCATAGTGTAGGGCCCGCCAAGATGAATGATAAAAGTGATCAAACCGACAGATGGGAGGAAACATCATGGAAAGGAAAGCGAGGAGGTGTCCCATTGCATTGAATTACACCAATGCTTTTTTTCCTTGTGCAAGAAGCTATCTATTTACTACAGGAGCCTAGAAGGGCGTTGATGTGATTAAGACATGCATTTTACATTGTAACAAGTACTATTCTTGGAAAAACTTTGTGTTTTGGGTTTTCTCATTCTGTAGGTTGAAAGCGAAACATTGGAGAGCAAGGGGGTTTTGCAGGTAGGGGAGATGACCAATTGAGTTGAGGTAAGGGGTTTCTAATTTATTGTATGTACATAAGTGTGTTAGCTCTATTTTCTCGACTTACCGATTAGGTTGTTACGTCTAGAGGGTTTTACAACAGTGTGTGGGTTGTAGATTTCTTAAAACAATGTTTTCCAATCTCATTACATTCTAACTATCTAATTCACAAAATGGTGACATTTAGGGAATTTTGTCTAGTGCTTTTTGAATTTCCCACCAGTTGCGTGTCCTTTTACAACGACAGACACGTGATGACACATAGCTAACCATCCGTCAAGTCTTTCTGTCAGTGTGTTTTGTCTAGCACATGGGATGGGGGATGGGGGTTATGATATAACATTACATACATAGGTGTGTTTTGTCTACACTTTAGCTTTTCCCCTAACGGTATACTATACCAGTATTAAAGGTTGATTCATATAATATACCACTATTTGAGGGAGCAATTGAGAGGATACAATGTGTTTTCCAACATTGCAAATAATGTGAGCATTTTATTTGTTCTAATTAGATGAAGAAAGTGAAATGCCATTTTGACTGTAGCAAAGACTTGTTCAAAAATTTGAAAGTGTATTTCATTGCACTCTTGGTCTAACAAAACAAAAAATTTCAAAACGAACTAATTGACATGGGATAGTGTGTTTTCCAACACTGAAAATAACATTGAGCATTTTATTTCTTCCAATCAGATGAAGAAAGGGAAATGCCATTCTGCATTTATCCAAATATACATTTATTTCTTAATATGATCCAAATATACATGCACAATATGATTGCAGGTTGGAAAACATAGTGGGAGGTGAGGTGACAACATGATTTATGAAACCTCCAACCCACATAATGTTGTAAAACCCTCTACACCCTGAAGCCAAATACCTTACTAGGTGTTTACAAAATGGTGCCTATCACCACATTCCTATGGTCTAAATAACATAAAGCTTTTCAATACATACATACTATTTTATAAAAATTGTAGGATGCAAAAAACTGTGTTTTACAAAACCTGCAACCCACCTAATGTTTCAAACCATTTATACACTGCAACCTTCATAATGAGAATGTTAATGGGAAAATAAAAGGTTTTGTTTACGTGCACGGTTTTAGGATTTTTGTCCATTCCAAATAATGATTTTGAAAACCTGCTAGCACATAACCCACATTGCGTTTCAAATGAAAAACCGTTTTCATAAGGAACAACCTTTATTTTCCTGTCAATGAAAACCCATCTTCACAATGAACAGCCAAAAGGAAAAAATTTAAAGGCCAACACAAAAACCCACAAAAACGCACAAAACACCTCTGCATTTCAAATGAAAATCCCTTTATTTTCTCATCAATGAAAACCCATCTTCCCAACCAATAGTCGTTCAATTCTTCATAGTGAAATTTGAAAACCCTCAAAACAAAAAAAACATAAACAACTATGAATTTGAAATAAAAACCCTACACACAAACAAAACATTTTATTTTGCCATCAATGAGAACACATTTTCTTTAACGAATAGCCATTCAATGCTTTACAAAAAACCCATTTAACAATAGTTCAATGCTTCACAGAAACCCATTTAACATTTGTGCTTCACAGTTCCTACAAAATGACAAGATGGCATATACAATGGTAGATATACATACCTGTTGGTTAGCCGTCATGCCTGTCGAATGCATTTCTCTCATTCGGCCTCCATTCCATCGCTTGTACTCCCCAACAAACTACAAAATGAAATGTGGAAAATGGCGATGTTTAACTGCATGGACACGGAAAAAATGTAGACAAAATGCACCTATGTACATTAAAAAACACATAAAAACATACTCTAGTTCGGTTGCCTGCAACTCCATTTTGTCACCTGCACATCCCTCCCCAACAAATTGCAAAATGAAATGTGGAAAATGGTAACATTTAGGGCATTTTGTCTATTGCTTTTTGATTTTCCCACGGGCTGCATGTCCTTTTCCGACGACGGACATGTGATGACACGTGGCTAACCGTCTGTAAAATATTTCCGTTGATTCATTTTTTCCAATGCGTGGGATGGGGGATGGGAGGTACAATATAATGTTACATACATAGGTGCATTTTGTCTACACTTAGCTTTCTCTGTAATATGCTACCACCCAACAATTATCTTTAGGTAGAAGCTTAATAATTCCTTGGTTGATGAATGATTCCAAGAAGCCATCTCAAAGGTTTTATGATAAATTAACCTAAAAAGTTTTTTATGTTAGGTGGTCACATGGCCTTGAAGATTTAAGGTGCAGACCATCCATCCTAGAGATATTTTTATTCGCTGTGGAGTGGAGGGAATAGATCGGGAGAAAGCTAACTCCTATACAAAAACACCTATGTATGTAACATTAAAACATAACACCCATCCCCCATCCCACGCGTTGGAAAAAATGCACCGATGGAAAGACTGACGGATGGATGTTGACAGAGATTGGACATACGACGGTTTCAAATGGACGGACAGTGGACAGATGGAGAACGATGGTTTGAATTTTTTTAGAATGAGCAGAAATTTTAAGAGCGAGATATTTGAAATTTGAAATGGTCATATATCCCATGGACTCATTCTAGAAACTCATTTTGGATGCAAGCAGGGAGGAATATGGCAGATTTGTCAAACCAGAATGCTAACTCCTCCATTGTCATCGGCGGCACTGTAAGTGCAAAATGGATTACATAATCTGGATTTGCAGGTGGTGATTTTATGTTTGTTATAACGATTTTATGAACAAATCATTTCGTTGAATCTCATCCTAGGAAATTAGCTTTGTCTCTCTGTATTTTGTTTCGAGTATTGAATGGAAAACGTTTATGAATGAATATTTTCTGTTTTTTCTTTGAGTATTCTATGAATGAGTTTTCTCTTTCCTCTAAATGAAACAAGGTCATTTATGAATGAAACGAGGTCATGAATATTTGTTGTTTTTCCTTCTATGTTTTTTCTGCACTATCTGCAAGTTAAAAAATCTCATGTTTGTGTACGCCAGATAGTAAGATGGATACATTTGATGGTCTACTTGGGGATGGAGAAAAAATGGTGGGTCTGATAACACAAATGGCAATAGCAACAGTGGTAACATATTTCACCAGCAAACAATGAATTCCACCTACTTTGGAAGCAGGATTTCCCTCACTCCTGGACTATGCCAGAGTGGTGCTCTTTTAGTATCAATAGTTGAAATAGTGATACATCTTTGCAATGAAGAGAAAACTCTGTTGATCGAAGGTGTCCCCCTTGAATGCTTCCCATTGGTTGTGCATCGAAAATGTTTGCAATACAACCCATTCAAACCCCACAATTTAATTCATTGACATTAGTTAGGATTGAATTTACCTTTTCTTTCATGGTGAGCAGGGTGATTTTATTGACATTAGGTTACAAGCACATTCATCTATTTGTGCCTATTATGTTCCACAACAATATGAGTCATTCTTTGGCTCTCGTTGAGTTCTTCTGGCTCCCCTCGACCTGTGCGGGGCCTATTGCACCCAAGTCTAAGCTCCAAGTAATCGAATCAGCCAAACACATTGTGCACCTACGTTGGACTGACCCTCAATACAGATTTGGGCTTAGATCGCTCCATGCTTTTGAGCACTGTGTGAAAGCTTCTCAACTACTTTGGATGTACTATCGATTGGCTAAAATGCTTCCAATTGATCCTACGAACAATCAATTCTATAATGGCCCTACTTCTTCACTGTTCTTGCAGGTTTTGGACCATTTTCTCTTCCTTTTCTCCCTGCCCTCCATTCTTGTACTTGCAAATAGAGGTTTCTTTTGTTAAATTAATGTTGTTGTACTTGAAGTATAGAAGCCAACATGAACACCTTACAGTGGATTAGTTACATGAATCTAGTAGTATATTTTTCAACAAGTTTAAATTGGGAAAACATAAAGGAGTTGTGTTTTACTTTTGTTAGAAAATCATACATTAGGTTGGACATTTTTTAGCTTAAATTTATGACCATTCTTTGTTTTTCTTTTTGTCTATATACATGAGCACTTTTCACTGCTGGGTGTATGGCCATCTATGACTGGTGATTTCACTTGTGGGTGTTATAATATGGATGCTTGGGTATGTATTTCAATCTATTTTTTCTTTTGTTGCCTACACGTGTTTAAGGCCTAGGTGGCTTCTCACAATGATAATCTAAACAGAAAAAAAACAGAAAATAAGTTTTTAACTTATTTTCTCAACAATATGTCATTGCAAACGAATCTGGTTGTGGTACATTATGTGGGTTAAGACATAACATTATGTGGGTTAAGACATAGTTCCTCTTTTACTATGAAGACATGGATAGTGATTCATTTCTTTATTGTTTTTGAATAAGATAAATGGAATGAAATCTTTGTAACAATGGTTTATTTGCAATAGACTTTTCATTACTATATGTGGGCATATGTGGGCATATTGTAATGTTGAATATAAAATTACCAGGTTCAATTTAAAGTTTCATAAATGTATTCTTATAAGAATTTTATTGTTTGCTAATGTTGGTTTTTTTGGTCATTGATGTTGTTGCAGGATTCTTTTGAGTTTTCCATGTCCTTGTTCTATGTGTTAAATTCATTATAGAATTTGGGTTGGAGTAAATCAAAGCTCCTATTTATGTCATAGATTGGTTCATCATCAAAATTTTGTGTTGATGAGAAGGCCTTGGGAGTCCTGTTTTGTAGGATCTATTGATTAAGGCTCATGTTTCTTACTATTGAGCACAATATTAATCCAATTGACTTCAAGAAATCTCTTCAATTCCAATCTAAGGTTGTATGTGTACTGTTGGTTATGTATGTTTGATTTATTCAAGCCAATCTTTCACACAACACATCACATCTATATGGAAGATATTGTCATAAGATAGGTTATATGCCCACGCGTTTAAGGCAAGTATATTCTTTGTCTTATGAATCAAAAGTTATTTACTAGGCTCTTTTACAAGTTCATGCTCCATGAAGCCTTACACACTTGGTCCTCAATCTAATGAGTTCAAACTAATGTTTGAAATTTAATATTATTGAAACTTTTCTCCAGTTCTTGGTTGCAATATATGCATCTTCTATCTTGGCCATATCAAATGCCAAAATGATAATTCACATTTATTCGAGCCTTTTGATACTGTGTTTCTTTTATTGGTGTAGAGAGCAGACTTATAAATAGAAAGTAAGTAGCATGATAAGAGAAGACACTTCATAAAGTGATCTATGTGACTAGAGGATATGCTATATATTTCAATTTTCAAAGCTTATGGTTACAATTATGAATCTTTGATTCAAAGCCTTTTATTCAGCTATATAAATTTGATGTGGATTTTGGATGTCTTAATAGGTTGGAACTCTAATTTGGAAAAAGGGAGTAGATTTCACACTTGAAATCATTCACAATATAAATAGAGCTTTTCTTGAGATTTGAGAGGAAAATGAGGACTCTAAAAATGTTGAGCACTTAGGAATAGTAGTTGCTATTGAAACTATTGTAAATGCATAAAATATCTCATTGTAGAGAATGGATCACTATAATTTAGGGTTTTTGTCTTCCTATTAGAGAACCATCTTCCTCATTTCTATGATCTTGAATTATATAAAATATTTGGGGATGACAACCCTTCCATGTAGCATTGATTTTTACATCTAATCTATGTAAAGTTGATGCTATTAATAGATAAAATTTTCGTGTACAAAATTTTATCCTCTTAAAAAATAGATCAAATGCATTTTTCCAAATCTAATTTATGTTCTATATCAACTTCTAAAACAATATGAAACCATAGGTGAAAAATTAGAGATAGTCTCAATGTCATGCACTCGTATCCAAAGTATTACGAAGAAATTGAAATTCTAAAATGTTGGATTCACAAGATAGTGCTAATTTTTAATTTTATACATCATCCTCAAAATATACAAATATACACTCAAAACATACCTAGATGGTTATAAATCACCTAAAGTATTAATAATATGTGTATACTTTAACAAAAAGTCTATGTAACAAGTAGGCAATAACATTTGTATTATTGATGAAAGATGTGCCACAAATTTTTTCGGTTCATCTACCAAATTAATGTCATCATCATATGAACAAGGAAGGGGTACATCATTAGAATATAGTGACAAAACCTATATCAATAGGTGTTGTATTTATGTTTTAGTGCTTTACATTGATTAGAAAAATGAACTAGCACTTAATGATCTACACAACAGAGCTCAATGTTGAATAACAATGCTTAGGACCTTTGTTATTTGCATGAGGATGAAGGATGATCATTGAGATTCTAAAAGAATGGATAGAACATGTTTAGGGAGGCCACCATGATGTGTATAGGATCATTGGTTATGTTTGGATGAAATGAAAGAAGATTGGTTACTTGATAGGGGCTTGCAAGAAATAGAAATTATTTTCAAAAATGAAATGGTACCAAAGGGATAGTGAGTAAAGAAGGTGGAGCAATGAAATAGTGAGGATTTATGTCAATAAGGGGTGTATTTTTTATAGGGGGAATATAGGGTTGAATTATATATTGTTAAAATAAGGTTAAATATTATAAATTTTAATGCTCCAAGAAGTATACAAATCTAATTTTATCAATCCAACATTACGTTCATTAAGATATAATGTGAAAGCCTAAAATCAACAAATAGAAAATAGTTAACCATATCATATGATTGGAAAGCACATTGGGGTTGTGAGTGATATGATTTTGCTTGTTCTAAGCTCAAGGGTGGAGAGATCGAGGAGGATTTGCAAGTGGGGAATACATAAAACTAATCAAATTGACCTAAGGGGTGACTAACCAATTGGGTTGTTACGTGTAGAGGGTTTTACAATAGTATGTGGGTTGTAGGTTTCATAACACCTAGTGTTTTCCACCCTGCAATTATTGTAATGAATTTTTTTTCTATTTAGAGAGTACAAATGTAATTAAAGTCACCTTCAAAATTTAAATTTTTTGCTTAGGTAAAAATTTTGTTTTAATTGAACCTCATATGATGAAAAAAAAATGCAGAGTATAATTGTAGGTTGAAAAAACATAGTGGGTTCTGAGTGATATGATTGTGCTTGTTCTAAGCTCAAGGGTGGAGATCTCAAAGAGGATTTGTAGGTGAGGGATACATAAAACTGATCAAATTGATTTGAGGGGTGACTAGCCAATTGGGTTATTACTTGTAGAGGGTTTTACAACAATAGGTGGGTTGTAGGTTTCATAACATACAATGTTTTCCAGCCTGTAATTTTATAAAATAATAAGAATGTAATGAAAAAACTTTTGTTATTTACAAAGTAGGAATGTAATGAAATTCGCTTTGAAAATTTATAACAAGTCTTAGAGTAAACATTGTGTTTAAATTTCTTCATATGTTTGAAAAATAAATAACTTTGATAGTGTGTTTTCCAACATTGCAAAAAATGTTTGCATTTTTGTGTTCCAATCAAATGAAGAAAGTGAAATGCCATTTTTAATGTACCAAATAGTTGTTCTAAAATTTTAAGGTGGACTTCATTACATTGTTGGTGTGTATGAATCAAAAACTTTTCATAAGTAAATATTTGACAAGGGACAGTGTGTTTTCCAACACTGCAATAATGTGAACATTTTTCATAAGGAAATAATTGACAGGGGATAGTGTGTTTTCCAACACTGGAAATAATGTGAACATTTTTCATAAGGAAATAATGGATAAGGGAAAGTGTGTTTTCCAACACTACAAATAATGTGAGCATTTTTTTGTTCCAATCAAATGAAGAAAGTGAAATGCCATTTTATTGTACTAAATAGTTGTTCTAAAATTTTAAGGTGGACTTCATTACATTGTTGGTGTGTACGAATCAAAAAAAATTCATAAGGAAATATCTAACAAGCGACAGTGTGTTTTGCAGCATTGCAATAATGTGAGCATTTTTCATAAGGAAATAATTGACAAGGGACAATGTGTTTTCCAACACTGGAAATAATACATGTGAGCATTTTTCATAAGGAAATAATTGACAAGGGACAATGAGTTTTCCAACACTGCAAATAATGTGAGCATTTTCTTGTTCCAGTCAAATGAAGAAAGTGAAATGACATTTTTACCAAACCAAATAGTTCTAAAATTCTAAGGTGGACTTCATTACATTGTTGGTGTGTACGAATCAAAAAAATTTCATAAGGAAATATTTGACAAGGGGCGGTGTGTTTTCCAATACTGCAATAATGTGAGCATTTTTCATAAGGAAATAATTGACAGGGGACAGTGTGTTTTCCAACACTAGAAATAATGTGAGCATTTTTCATAAGGAAATAATTGACAAGGGATAGTGTGTTTTCCAATACTGCAAATAATGTGAGATTTTTTTTGTTCCAATCAAATGAAGAAAGTGAAATGCCATTTTTACTATACCAAATAGTTGTTCTAAAATTTTAAGGTGGACTTCATTACATTGTTGGTGTGTATGAATCAAAAAAATTTGATAAGGAAATATTTGAAAAGGGACAGTGTGTTTTCCAACAACGCAATAATGTGAGCATTTTTCATAAGGAAATAATTGATAAGGGACAGTGTGTTTTCCAACACTGGAAATAATGTGAGCATTTTTCATAAGGAAATAATTGACAAGGGATAGTGTGTTTTCCAACACTGCAAATAATGTGAGCATTTTTTTGTTCCAATTAAATGAAAAAAGTGAAATGCCATTTTTATTGTACCAAAGAGTTGTTCTAAAATTTGAGGGTGGACTTCATTACATTCTCCTTGCGTATAAAACAAAAAAAAATTCATAAGGAAATAATTGATAGGGGACAATATGTTTTCCAACACTACAAATGATGGGAGCATTTTTTTGTTCCAATCATATATCAAGAAAGCGAAATGTCATTTTTACTGTAACCAAAGAGTTGTTCTAAAATTTGAAGGTGGACTTCATTACACAACTGGCAAGGGACAATGTTTTTTCCAACACTGCAAATTCATAAGGAAATAATTGACAAGGGACAGTGTGTTTTCCAACACTACAAATAATGTGAGTAGTCAAAAAGTTAAATATTTTCTCTTTTGGAAATCCTACAAAGATATCCCCTTTCTTTGTACAATCCATAACATTAGCCACCATTTCCAATAAACCTTCTCTTGACACTTGGTTATTTCCTCTTTCTTGATATCTCTCATATATAAAAACTCACAATTGCAGAAATAACATAACCTGCACTAGTAAGTGAGAAATATTTATTAAAATTTAAGATAGGTACATATCATGAGGAAGTATTGCATCACGTTAAAGGATATATATCATTTATTTTTGGGAATCTTGGTCATGGTAGTATGAGAATAAATTCATACATTTGTATAAAGAGAATAATTACACTATGATGAAGGACAAAAAGAAACATACTCTAGAGATGGATGATTTGATAAACTATTTGAGTGTCATAAACTATTTCACCAAGATCTAGATTTGAAAGTAGTTATGACTAGATCATAATAGTTGGAGGGAGAGAGGGAGATAGGAAGTGGTAGGGTGGGAGGGATATGAGGGAGAGAAAGAGGGAATAATAGAGATAGGGATAGGTATAGAGAGTGGTAGGGTGGGAGGGATAAAGTGAAGGAGGGAGATAGTGAGTGGTAGGGTGAGAGGGATAGGTATAGAGAGAATTAGGGAGGGAGGGAAGGAGGGGTAGGTGGAGATATTTTGTGTGTGTGTGTGTGTGTGAGGGAAAGAGAGGGGGAAGGATGGAGATAAGAAGTGGTAGGGTGGGAGGGATAGAGGGAGGGAGAGAAAGAGGGAAGGAGGGAGATAGGAATTGGTAGGGTGGGAGGGATAGAAGGACCAAAAATGGAATTAGTAGGAGGGAGAGATGTGATGGTGGGTTGTGGGAAATTTAGGCACCCAAAATGAATCAAAAAATTGAAAATATACTTCATATTTATAGGATGGAGGATGGATAAGGGTAATGTTTTTGGGTTGGTATGATGAAGGGGGGTGGTGAGAAATAGTTTAGAAGAATGATAATAGATAATTTATTGACTTAAGATATTATTCCTGCTCTTGAGAAGTTGAGGAAGGCCCATGTGCACTATGTGTAATGGGAAAATGGAAATGCAGAACTGGAGGCAACAGGGACTAGAATGTATGAAATGAAAAAGGATTCTGATCTAAAACACATGAAAATAATTATACCAAAGTGATTTTTGTATATTTGGAGAGGAGGATTACATCCACCAAACAAAGACTAGGAAAAGGTTTTTAAAGAGGATCATTGCATCCACCAAACAAACCTTGTGTAATAATTGATTCTTATATATTGTTCCTTCTATCCCTCCTAACCTACCACTCCCTATCTTTTATTATCCATCACTCCAAAACCTCTTGATTTTATCCACTTTTGCATTTCCATTTTCCAATTAGACATAGTGCACATGTTCCTTCATCAAATTTTGAAGAGTAGGAAGAATATCTTCAATCAATGATTAGGCGAGGATTATGGAATAGATTGGAAATGTGGATGAGGGATGGTATAAAATAAAAATGTATGGATGAAGGTATGGGGGATTATGAATGCAACAATTAAATTCATTATAATTGTGAGAAGTTCTATAAGATGATAGGAGTTACCAAAAAGGTATACTCCTTTAGAATTATAATTTAATTTTCCTCTACCTTGTAGTAATGATTAATCAAATTCTATAGGAGAATAGTTCTCTTAAAATGAGAATGAATCAAATAAAGTAAATACATGAAAGAAGATGAATATTAGATATATGGAGGATGATATGGTAGGTGTAGTGAAACATCCTTCATATTATCTTACTTTAGATGTGGAATAGGACATAGAGTATTTGAATGTTTCCAAAGAAAACAGAGTATTGGTAGAAGACATAAAGGTTGCACAAGAGTTACAATGCTTATGAAGAGTAAAGCAGATGATAAATCCCAATAAATAAATTAGAGAGAGGTGAGTCATTGATAACAAATAGTAGAGGGTGTTAATAGTTAAGAGTAATGGGGATGAGGAAAAATGTGTTGATGATAAACTTCTAGATGCAAATACAATAATTACAATAATTGCAAGTTGGAAAACACTATAAAAAATGTAGACCAAAGTGAATATATGAAATGAAAAAGGAATCTACTCTAAAAACACTTCAAAATATGTAGACCAAAGTGAATGAGATAGATAATGTATTGGTTTCAAGTTTCAAAAATGATATACTCAAATCCACTGTGTTTTCCAACCTGCAATTATGCTGTGCATTTATAGAAAAGAAAACAAATTGCGGACCATGTTAAATACATAAAGGAATTAGTCTATAGGCTTTCATTTGTAGATAAGAAAATAAATGGAGGAGGTAAAATGAATTCTTGTAAATCTATTTCATGTGTACTATGTTGTGCAACCACACATTTAGGATGATAACATCCCCTACTTACAAGATTACTTCATTGTAGTTATTCATAGAACTCTACATTACATAGTTCTTTCTAAACATTAGTCAATTGGATTTACATTTGTGGTTGATCTAATAATTCATATACTCATAATTCATGGAAAATATTTATGAATAATAATTCATAGACTCATAATCATAATGTTTAAGGGGGTTATATACATCTTGCAACCCACATAAAACTAACCAATTGGGATGTTAGGTTAGAGGGTTTTATAATAGAATCTAGGTTGTAGGTTTCTTAACACCCACTATTTTACAACCTATAATTATACATAGATAGTATAATCACTCACAACCCACTGTGTTTTCTAACCTACAATTATTTTATGCATTTATTTTTCCATCATACGAGGAAATTGAAACAAAATTTTTACTCTAAGTAATAGTTGTGATAAACTTTGAAAGTTCCTTTCATTACATTCGTACTCTCTAAATAAGAAAAGGTTTTCATTACAATAATTGTAGGTTGGAAAGCACTGGGTGTTATGAAACTTGCAACCCACATACTATTGTAAAACCTTCTACACATAACAAGCCAATTGGTTAGTCATACCTCAAGTCAATTTGATTAGTTTTTTTGTATCCCCCACCTAGAAATCCTCTCCAAGCTCTCTAGTGTTGAGAGGTACAAAGAGAGATATCTAGTGTGTGTGATAGACCGAGGGGGAGGGAGAGGTAGAGAGAGTGGTAGGTAGAGAGAGGGATTCTTATTGAATACAACCCATGCATATATCATAATTGTTACTGCATGGTTTTTCATCATGTTTATATCAAATGTTCTTAATATTTTTTGTAGGATTAAAATTATAATTTTTAATATGATTGGAACAAAAAAACGCTCACATTATTTACATTGTTCGAAAACACAATGTCCCCTATCAATTATTTCCTCTAGTATAGTAAAAATGACATTTCACAAGTTCTTCATAAGGAGATAAGGAAATAAATGATAGGGGACAACATGTTTTCTAGCACTACAAATAATGTGAGCATTTTTTTGTTCCAATCAGATGAAGAAAGTGAATAAAATGGCAATGCAAAGGTGGATAAACTCAAGAGTTTTGTATTGCATATGAATTTGTGGAAGAAAAAGAAGTTAGAGATGATTCTATAAGTGGATTTGAACAAATGAACTCAAATATTCTTGAACTTAAAAATTTCATGAAACAAATACAATAAGAAATAAATGGCAAGAAAAGGAAAAATAATATCTAAGTGCAAAAAAAGAGAATTAGTTAGGTGGAGACATGAAATTCTTATCTAAAAAGGTAGATAAGTTATAACACACACACACACACATGTTAACTAGAACACACTTCAATTTTAAAGTGCAATAAAGTAAATAAATTTATATTGATATCATATAGGCTACTTGCATAATTGTGAATGTTGTCTTTGATATCTTAGTGCAAAAAAAGAGAATCAATTGGGTGGAGACATGAAAGTCTTATCTGAAAAGGTAGAAAAATATTTTAAAGAACTCGTTAAAAATAAATTTTTTCATTATGTAATCATAAAGACACTCTCAAAGCTGAGCAAAAATCAACTGCAAAGCTACATAAAAGTATTCAAGACATTGAAAACTCTATCAAAGAAAGGGATAGAGGGAGATAGGGAGTGGTAGGGTGGGATACAATACTTCCGCATGATAAATACCTATCTTAAATTTTAATAAAAAATACCCACTTACTAGTACCTTTTGTTCTTTCTATAATTGTGAAATTTTATATGGATCTGGATATTTTAACCTTTTCAATTTTAACTTATCAACCATCTCTTTTGGCACTAAAATATCTTTAATATCATTGTTTATGTCGAATATATATAACTTATATTTAGTCTTGTATATATTTCTAAAGAGACTTATCCTTTGTACTAGTTCTTTATTGATACCATCACTATTTAACAAAACTCTTTTCATGATCAATGAATCACCTCTCTCTAATTTATTTATTGGGATTTATCATCTTCTTGACTCTTCATAAGCATTTTAACTACTGTACAACCTTTAGGTATTCTACTAATACTAAATTTTCTTTGGAAACATTCAAATACTCTATGTCCTTCTATTCCACATCTAAAATAAGATCTTACGAAGGATCATATTCTATTCCATTTTCTATATATTTGGAAAACATGTAAAGCTATCATTATCTCAACTCGATTCCTTGGAAAACCCAATTCTAATGCATATATGGATCAAATTTTTGATGAAACATACATGGTGGCTAATTTAATTCATACAAAGACCCTTTTATTTTACAAACCCAATGTTCTACACCCCTTCTCTAAAATTATTTAGGTCGAACAATATGGATTTTCTCATCTAAATCTCCATACGATAATATTCTATCAAAATTACTTTTTTTCAACTTAAAAATAGTAACATATAGCTATAAACAACAACATACTGATCAAATTCAACATAGATACAAGATTTAAAATATGTCACTAGATTATATTCATTATACCTAGAATAACCCATTGCACCAACTATCTTTATACCTTTCTAATGTTTTTTTCTACTCTAAATTTCTTCTTGTACACCCACTTGCAACCAATGGATTCCTTACATTCAACTCAATTAACCAAGTCCCATGTCTCATTTTTTGTAGTTCCTCCATCTCCTCTTTCATGGATTTTATTTAAGATTCCTTCTATAGAATTTGATTCATCATTAGTGGAAGTTAGAGGGAAATTAAATTGTATTTCTAATTGAGTATTCCTTTTTGGTAACTTCTATCATCTTATAGAGAGGCAAGGAGGGAGATAAAGAGAGGTAGGGTAGGTGAGGAAGGTATAGAGAGAGTTAGGGAGAGAGGGAGGGGTAGGTAGAGAGAGATAGTGGAGAGAGGTTGTGTGTGTGAGGGAGAGAGAGGGGGAAGGAGAGAGATAGTGAGTGGTAAGGTGGGAGGGACAGACGTACATATAGAGAGAGGGTGTGAGAGGTATGTATAGAGAGATTAAGAGAGAGGGAAGGAGGGATGAAGGGATGGATAATGTGAAGGGTGGGTGGAGAGAGGTATAAATTTTGTATTCATAAGATTGGAATTGAGATGGATAAAATTTATCTTTTATGTCTTTCTAAATAAAATGGATTGTCATTCATTGAATCTTCCTATTCTAGGTAAATTATTTAATTAAATTCAGTGTTGATTCTTGTCATTCAAGTAGAGACTTAAGAACATAACATGGAAATAACAAGTGGAATCTAGCTAATGACAAGGAAAATCAAATTATTTCTTCATGTTTCATATCATAAGAATGTAGGTTCTAGTTTCCAAAGTGGGGGATGTAGGTTCTAGATAAGTAATGTTCCCTCTTGGATAAAGGTAAATAAACAACCCCAATCAAAAACCCACTTTTCTTTTATCTTATTATTTGGATTCAAACTATTGTTGCTTTGAACAAGCACAATGAAATAAATCACAACCCACTATATTTTCCAACATGAAATTATTTTGTGCATATATTTTTCATGAGGATGAATTTAGGATAACTAAGACAATGAATTAAGAGGTCCTAAGAGGATAGATTTAGGGGATATAGAAGATCCTTGACTTAAATTATGTGTCATGCGAGAAAATTAGTTTTATAAATAGGAGATGGCTTAAAAGGGTACATAATTTTAGATAAGGGGTATAAAATATTTGGATTTTAAACTATAAGGGTCTTTGTATGGATTAAAGTAGTCACCATGTATGTATGCTTCCAAAGAAAATGGAGTATTGGTAGAAGACCTAAAGGTTGTATAGGAGTTACAATGCTTATGAAGAGTCAAGCAGATGATAAATCACAATAAATAAATTAGACGGAGGTGAGTCATTGATCATGAAAAGAGTTTTGTTAAATAGTGATGGTATGGATAAAGAACTAGTATACATGAGAAGTCTATTTAGAACTATATGTAAGATTAAATATAAGTGTTATAAATTCATCATAAGAAATGGTAGTAAAGATATTTTAGCTTCAAAAGAGATGTTTGATAAGTTAAAATTGAAAAGGTTAGAATATCCAAATCTATATAAAATTTCATAATTGTAGAAATAACATAAGGTGTTCTTAAGTGATCAATGTTTGTTAAAATTTACGATTATCCGGAGGAATTATTGCATCATGTTAAAGGATATATTATTGTTGGGAATCTTGGCCATGATAGCATGACAATAAATTCATAAGTTTGTATAAAGAGAATACTTACACTATGATAAGATCCAAATCAAAAAGTTAGATGTAGATATGTACCCCCAATATACAGTAAGTGATATGGAAGGGTAGGAGGTGAAGATGTGGTAGGGTATCCTCAGATGGGATGGGTTGTAGGTTTCACAACATCCAGTGTTTTCCAACCTGCAATTATTGTAATGAATTTTTTTTGTTATTTAGAGAGTATGAATGTAATGAAAGGAACCTTCAATATTTACCACAAATATTTGGAATTTAACACAGTGGGTTGAGAGTGATATGATTGTGCTTGTTCTAAGCTCAAGGGTGGAGAGCTTGGGGAGGAGTTGCATGTGGGGGATATATAAAACTAATCAAATTGAACCGAGGTTGACAAGGGACAGTGTGTTTTCCAACACTGCAAATAATGTGAGAATTTTTTTGTTCCAATCAAATGAAGAAAGTGAAATGCTAGTTTTACTATACCAAATAGTTGTTCTAAAATTTTAAGGTGGACTTCATTACATTGTTGGTGTGTACAAATCAAAAAAATTTCATACCTTGGAAATATCTAACAAGGGACAGTGTGTTTTCCAACACTGCAATAATGTGAGCATCTTTCATAAGGAAATAATTGATAGGGGACAGTGTGTTTTCTAACACTGCAAAAAATGTGAGCATTTTTGTGTTCCAATCAAATGAAGAAAGTGAAATGCCATTTTTACTGTACCAAATAGTTTTTCTAAAATTTGAAGGTGGAATTAATTACATTGTTGATGTGTACAAATCATAAACTTTTCATAAGGAAACATCTGACAAGGGGTGGTGTTTTTTCCAACACTGCAATAATGTGAGCATCTTTCATAATGAAATAATTGACAGGGGGCAGTGTGTTTTCCAACACTGGAAATAATGTGAACATTTTTATAAGGAAATAATTGACAAGGGACAATGTGTTTTCCAACATTGCAAATAATGTGAGCATTTTTGTGTTCCAATCAATTGAAGAAAGTGAAATTCTATTTTTACTGTACCAAATAGTTCTAAAATTTTAAGGTGGAATTCATTGTAACATTTTTGGTGTGTACGAATCAAAAAAAAATCATAAGGAAATATTTGACAAGGGACAGTGTGTTTTCCAACACTCTAATAATGTGAGCATCTTTTTGTTCCAATTAGATGAAGAAGTGAAATGCCATTTTTACTGTACCAAAGAGTTGTTCTAAAATTTGAAGGTGGACTTCATTACATTCTTGGTGAGTATGAAACACAAATCTTTTCATAAGGAAATAAATGACAGGGGACAATGTGTTTTCCAACACTACACAAAATGTGAGCATTTTTTTGTTCCAATTAGATGAAGAAGTGAAATGCCATTTTTACTGTACCAAAGAGTTGTTATAAATTTGAAGGTGGATTCATTGCATTCTTGGTGTGTACGCAATATTTTTTTTTTATAAGGATATAATTGACAGGGGATAGTATGATACACCCTCTTTAGAAATTATTATAATCCTTGATTACCATTAAGGTATGGTAGTGAAATTATTATTCTATTTTTTGTCATGTATTAAGGTCTCAAGGATCACCCTCATAAGTTCTTTATAGTCTATATAAGAAATGGATTCACTCTCTATATAAATATCATCAATCATGACTCAAAGGTGATTTTTTAATAGCTCCAAAAGATATTTTTTTGTTAATATTGGTGAAGTTTAGTAGCACATTGTGAAGAGTATTATATCACATATCAACTCAAAATATTATATTCTATATAGTGGTTGTGTATGTGATTCATTTAAGGTTGAGGTCTCATGTTGTAAGCCCTTGAGACAAGATAGTAAATGCAATTATATGAATTAATAATTGATATTTTTAGTAATTTATTATGTCAATGAATTCTACTGTGAGCCTTTGTGTAATTGGTTGTATGGTTGGATAATCCTTAAATAGATCCTTTAGCCACAATTTTATCACATGGTATCGAAGTAATGGTTTTAAATATTTACCAAATGACCTAAGAGAGAGGGAGTGGGAGAGACTTGAGAGAGAGAGAGAGACTTGAGAGAGAGAGGGAGTGGGAGAGACCTGAGAGAGAGAGAGGGGGGGGGAAGGGAGGGAGGGATGGAGGGAGAGAGAGAGAGAGATTTGCATTCTCTAATCATAAATACACTCTCAAAGATGAGCAAAAAGAGGCTTAAAGATAAATAAATTGGAAAAATAATTTTATGACATGGTGCAATTAATTAAGTAAATAAATTAATTAGTCAACATGGTGATGTTAGAGGGAATTGGCTAATATGAATTAATATGTAGGATTAAAGATCAAATATGGTGGAATTAGTGTGCCTACAACATGCTACAAAGTGTTTCTAAACATCTTAGATTTCCTACCATTGATTAATTTCTAGTTTCTAATTTGTAGCACACATTCCAATCCTAATAGGTCTACACATGTGGTATACCCCTAGAAGCATCTTAGTAGTCATTGCATGGTATGCATTTTTTAATTCATAAGATTGGAATTGTGATGAATAAAATTTCTTATATGTCTTTCTAAATAAAGAGGGAGAGAGGGGTAGGTGGAGAGAGGTTGTGTGGGAAGGAGGGAGAGAGAGAGAGGGAAGGAGGGAGATAGGGAGAGGTAGGTAGAGAGAGTTCAGGTGAACATAATAGATAGATCTATGTAGGGTGGGAGAGGTATCTAGAGGTGGTGTGTGTGTCATTGATATTGAAAAGAGTTTTGTTAAACATTAATGGTATCGATAAAGAACTAATACAAAGGAGAAGTATCTTTAGAAATATATACGAGACTAAATATAAGAATGTTTAGAATATCCAAATCAATAAATTCATACATTTGTATAAAGAGGATACTTACACTATGATGAAGGACAAAAAAACATACTCTAGGGAAAGAGAGGGAATGGTAGGGTGGGAGGGATAATGTAAAGGAAAATTCAGATCTCTCCACCTACCTCTCCCTCCCTCCCTAACTTTGTCTATACCTACCTCTCCTACCCCACCTCTCTCTATCTCAATCCTTCCCTCTTTCTCTCCCTCTCTCTATCCTACCACTCCCTATCTCTTTCCTTCCCTCTTTCTCTCCCTCTTTCCCTTCCACCCTACAACTCCCTATCTCCCTCCTTCCTCTTCTCTCTCCTTATGCAATGGCACATCACTAAAGTTTTGAGAAGAAGCATACCAAAGAGAATGAGATAGATACTATGTGTGAATATGTCCTCAATCATTACTAGTTAGATAATGTGCCTTGTTCACACCACAAATGCAGAAATTGAATAGGAAATACCCATTTTCACACTAACACCCCCATTAAATGCAACTTAGAGATGGATGAAAAATAAAAAATATGTAAAGCTAGAATGATGGGTCTAAAATTATAGGTACCCATGAACAAATGTATCTCTCACAAACAAAGAAAAGGAGAAAACTTAGAGGGACAAAAGTCCACAAAAAAATAAAATACACGAAAAATTATCTCCATCCTTCCCTCTTTCTCTCCCTCCCTCTATCCTACTGGTCACTCCCTATCTCCCTCCTTCCCTCTTTCTCTCCCTCTATCCCTTCCACCCTACAACTCCCTATCTCCATCCTTCCCCTTCTCTCTCCTTATGCAATGGAACGCCACTAAAGTTTTGAAAAGAAGCAAACCAAAGAGAATGAGATAGATACTATGTGTGAATAGGTCCTCAATCATTACTAGTTAGATAACGTGCCTTGTTCACACCACAAATGCAAAAATTGAATAGGAAATACCCATTTTCACGCTAACACCCCCATTAAATGCAACTTATAGAGATGGACCATGAAAAATAAAAAATATGCAAAGCTAGATTGATGGGTCTCAAATTCTAGGTACCCATGAACAAATGAATCTCTCACAAACAAAGAAAGGGAGAAAACTTGGAGGGACAAAAGTCCTCCACAAAAAAATAAAATACACGAAAAATTATCTCTAGAAGATGAGAATGAAAAAACACCATGTGAGGAAAAATCACCCACATATGAGAGAAGAAAAGGGAACATGCATCCCCCTTTTAATGTCAAATTTGTCCCAATAGTATATACTCAAAACTAGATGTAGAAGATGGTCCATGATCATTGAACAATGTTCCTCCCCTTAGGAATAAAAAAAACCAAAGGTATGCATGGTGTCTTCCCATTTTTAAAATGAATATGAAGGAAGAAATCTGAAAATGTATGAAATCTATGAAAATTGCTCATTTGTCTATGTTGATGCCAAAGGTCACCACTACCAAGTCAAGTGTTCCAACCAACACTAATGAAGATGAAAATATAAAATATAGTAAAGATGAATGAAGAATAGGATCCAAATATGTACAAATATATTCTCTCAAGATAAATATCTCTCCTCTAAATTTTGCTCAAAATTCCCCAAACCCATGTCAAACCATGACATCTGATAATGTGGAGAAAGAACAAGAGGGTTTAAATTTTCCTTGATAACAAGTGAAGAAGAATCAAGTCTCTCAAAGAGAAGATGAATACAATCAATAGTGTCTCTCAAATCTAAAATATTGCAATATTTTCCAAGTAATAATTGCAAGTAACCATATCTTGAAGATAATGTATATCTTGTTGCATTGAATCATAAGGAGTGATGGATGTAGAAACACAAGTATCATTAGAAGCAACATGTGATGGATGAGATGAGATCTCAATGCATGTTATCATACTACATTAATCATCCCCAAATGATAGTGTGCCCTCACAAGATTTTGAAATAAGAACACATGATGTATTGATTGATGTTGGAGTGCATGAAGTTTCTATGGCATATGAATATTCAATTTCTTCACACTTATCAAGCTTAAAGTTATTTGAAAATAATATGATAGAAAAATATCAAGTGGTTTTGGATAATATACAACTAGATCATCTAGGAATGAATTCATCATACATCTCCCAACACTTAGTCCAATGAGTATGAGGGGAATAAGCCCATGTCAATATACTCCATGTGTCAAAGTACCCAATCAAACCAATAAATCATACTACATAGAAAATTTTTTCACACCATATCATCCTTTTCTCAAATGATTTAGGTATAGGAACAAGTTTTAATAGAGATAGGGCATAAGATTTAGCAATTTGAATCTATATTTTAGCATATCATCTTGTCAAGAATTTAGTTTCCTTTTTTTAATTCAATTACATCTAGATTATTTGGGATACCTATCATTTCTCCTTAAATTTAGTCACACACAATACCAATTAAGAGATTATGATAAGTTGTGACATACAAGGAGGGTACCAAAAACACAAGAACACAAGGAGGGTACCATAAATTTTGGAAGAACTATGATAACTTGTGACATACCACAACTCAAGAAGAGGTAAGCTTTCAACCCATTATCCCTATTTCTCAAACACAAAACAATGCAAGTAAGTCTCAAGACATTTTTTAATAATCTCATTTTGACCATCAATTTGAGGATAATAAGATAAAATAAAATTCAATTTAGTTCCCTACAACTTAAAAAAATCCTTCCAAATTTTTCAAATCCATTATCAATAATAGAGAAAGGTATTCTATTTAAAAATATCAAATCCAAGAAATATAGAGCAACAATGTTCACAATGTAAGGGTGATTTAATGCATAGAAATGAGAAAATTTAGTCAAGCAATCAATCACAATCAAAACTAATTTTACAAATTGGTATTGGCATGGTGTGATGGTTTATTGGTGGCATTGTTTTTCTTGCCACCAAGGTTCAAACCCCGTTGGGGTGGTATTGTTGAATGGTTGTATCATAGCTCCGGTCAAAAGTGTTTACCCCTTGAATAAAAAAAAAACTAATTTTACAAATCCTTAGAGTGGAATCCCTATAATAAAATCCATAGAAATATCACTCCAAGTCATATCTAGAATAGGAAGTGGTTGCAAAATTTCTATGGCTTTGAGAGTTTCCCCTTCATTCCTTTGAAACATATTAAATTCAACTACAAATATCTTAACATCATGCTTAATGCCATCCTAGAAGAAATCTCACTTAATTCACTCGTATGTTTTCAAAAACTTGAGTGACCTATCATAGCAGAGGAGTGAAATCACATTGGTAACTTAGGCTTGACTAGAGAGTTAAACTATAAATAAATGTAAGGAAAGTTTAGGTGCGGAAAAAACTCTCCTAACGTCAAAACCTCAGGGAAGAATGCAGAGGCGACTTTAAATTTTCAATTACAGTCCAATTAAGATACTCATGAAAGAAATAGCTGATACAAAGAAATTAACATACACAGATGAACACCAGATTTACGTGGGAAAACCCTTATAGGAGAAAAACCCACCACACCAAGAAAAGCCTCTTTGTATTATAGTAAACAAAATTACATATAGAGTTTAGACTTAACTTTTTGATGTCAATTTATAGTAGCAGATTCAATGATCAACCTTGTACAAAACATCCCAGTTACAATGCTCTCTGAATTGAACTCACACACACTGATCACACATCAAACTATCCATCGAGCCGAACATCATCATCGATTTCAGAGTATATCCATGTCGTTCATGGTCTATTGATCTTCCTCATAGGAACGGTTGCAACAGTCTAACCACCAACAGTTCACCTTCAGCTTCCTCTGATTGGTCGAACACATACCACGTAGGATCTTCAGGCGGTCAAAAGTTGTTCAAGCAGAATCGCATGTCGGTGAGACACTAGCTGTGTCTCCCTGATGCTACAATGCTCCACTAACGCTATCGACATAACTTACAACTATTGGCAAGAGGTCATAACGAGCTGCAAGAGCCATACCAATATCCAAGACCATCGCCCAAACTATCGCTATTGGCAAGATCGGCGAGATATCTCACCGAAGTCCACATTAGACTCATTGACAAGACTATCGCATTCGCTATGAGTCATATAGAGCCCTTAAGTCTTACCGATGTCAATACACCTATTGGCGAGACCAACAGTCATCGGAAAAAGTCTCCCCTACACCCAGCACAAACACATCCATTGGCTAGACCAACAAGTCGGAACAAGGTCTTAGCGAGCCTCCATGTCACACTAAAGTGTCCTACCATCAGCAAGACTTCAACAATCGCTATGACTCCCAATGAGCCTTTAGGTCACACTGAAGAGTTAAACCATCTGTGAGAGATCCTTAGTCGCTAAGAGTCTCCAAAGGTCACACCTCTCCCCAATGCTACTTGTCGCTAGGAGTCTCACTGAAGACATCCGATAGGAACCAAACTAGTGGGCCAGAGATCTACCCGGTAGAGGGAGTTAGAAACTTCACAGCGACAGGAAAGTCTTAGTGATAACTTCAGTTGGTAAGACAACAACTAGGTCTCGGCGACCTGAGCCTTCCATAAGGTTACACAACTGCTAGTCGGCCAGAAAAAAAGAATGTCACACCGACTTTTCTTTTTTAGAGGTTTCATGTCAGTAAGTTTGAGACACATTTTCCAACAATCTCCCACTTGGCGAAGATTTTACTGACACCTCCAGAGCACAACAAAACTACTAAAATTCATGGGAACCGAGGCCCATCGAACTGGCACACCACTTGAACTTGTCTATGCTCACAGGCTTCATCAATGCATCTACAACATTCTCCAGAGTATCCACTTTTTCTAAAGAGACCTTTCCATCCTCCACCATATCTTGTACAAAATGATATTGCACATCAATATGTTTCATCTTGGCATGGAAAGTAGGATTCTTCACCAAACAAATAGCACTCTGACTATCACAGTAAATTGTAATTTTCCTTGCATCAAACCCAATGTTAGAACACAAAAATTTTAACCAGATTTCTTCCTTACAGGCATGTGTTGCTGCCATATATTCTGCCTATGTAGTGGACAAAGTGACTACAGCCCGCCGCTTACTCATCCAACTCACTACACTACCATTCACCATGAAAATATATCCACTAGTGGACCTTCTGCTATCAATGTCCCCTACCCAATCAAAATCCACATAGCCTCGAATGCTGAGAGTCCTCTGTGATTCAACCAAATTTCCATGGTAACACAATGCATATTCAGAAGTTCCCTTCAAATATCTGAATACTCTTTTCACAACATCCCAATGTGTTCTTCCAGGATTAGCCATAAACCGACTAAGTACTCCCACTGCTTGGGCAATGTATGGCCTTGTACAAAAAATTGCATACATTAGACTTCCAACTGCACTAGCATAAGGAACACTGGTCATGTCCTCCATCTCAGTAGGAGATTTTGGACAGTCTTCAACAAATAGCTTCATTCCCTGCAAAACTGGAACAACTAGCTGCTTGCAATCAGTCATAGAAAATCTCTCTAGAACAGTCTTAATATACTTACTTTGACTGAGCCAAATTTTTCTACTATTCCTGTCCCTGGTTATTTCCATTCCTAGAATATACCTTGCTGCACCAAGATCTTTCATTTCGAACATTGCAGATAACTAAGATTTTAGATAAAAAATCATTAACTTACTATTGCCTATGAACAACATATCATCAACATAGAGAGCAATAATAAGAACTCGATCACTTTCAGCTTTGTAATACACAAAATGATTAGATTTTGATCTTACAAATCCCAATGACAAAACAAAAGTGTCAAACTTCTGGTACCACATTCTAGGAGACTGCATTAATCCATACAGATATTTTTTCAACTTGCAAACCAAGTTTTCTTTACCTTTCTCCACAAAGTGCCCAGGCTGGGACATATAAATCTTTTCTTCAAGGTCACCATGAAGGAATGTTGTCTTCACATCCATCTGTTCAACCTCTAAGTCATACACTGCTGTAAGTGACAAAAGGAATCTGATAGATGTCAGCTTAGCTATAGGAGAAAAAAATTCTCCATAATCAATTCCCTCTACCTGGGAATAAACCTTCGCAACCAACCTCGCTTTATATTTTTCCACACTGCCATCTAGATCTATTTTCTTTTTAAATACCCATTTGCAACCAACAACTTTTCTGCCTTCAGGCAAGGGCACCAAACTCCAAGTATCATTCTTTTCTAATGATGCCATTTCTTCATTCATGGCTTCCAACCAAGAGTTTGAATAGACATTCTAAATGCCTCTTTCATAGTCCTAGGCTCATCAGGTGCTAGAAATTAAAGCATAGGCACAAGTAGAATCTATCAAAAAACCCATACCTATCAGGTTGCTTTCTTTCACGGTTGATCTCCTCACTTGCTGAGGCTGAGGTTGTTCTTCTTCTTTAGAACTCTGGAACTGCTTGAGCTCTCCTCAGGTTTCAAGTACATTTTGAATTTTGAATTCCTCTTTATCTGGTGTCAGAGGAATTTCAACTACATCCTTTTTGTTTTCTGATTTTGTCTTTGACTGCAGATCCAAGGTAGAAGGCTTCAACTCACGAAAGATAACACTTCTGTTGTATAGAACCTTCTCCATATCAGGATTCCAAAGCTTGTATCCTTTTATGCCAACACTATAACCAATAAAAATATATTTGACAACCTTATTTTCCAATTTAGATCTTTTCTCATTTGGCACATGTGCATATGCCTCACAACCAAAGACTTGGATGTGTCTCAGAGAGGGATTCTTTCCAGACCATGATTCCAAAGATGTTTTCTCAACAAGAGCAGAATTAGGAGAACGGTTTATCAAGTAACATGCTATAGCAACTACCTCAGCCCAAAACTTCTCCAAGCTAGCACTACTCAGCATACTTCGTGCTCTTTCCATCACTGTCCTGTTGAACCTTTCTGCAACTCCATTTTGCTGCAGAGTGTAAAGTGTAGTTTTATGTCTTTTAATCCCATGATCTTTACAGTACCTCTTGAAATCATCAGAACAAAACTCACTGCCATTATCAGTCCTTAAACATTTTATTTTTCTTCCAGTTTGATTTTCTACAAGGTTTTTAAATTCCTTAAAATGACTGAACACTTCTGATTTACTTTTCAAAAAATAAACAAATGCTCTTCTTGAATAATCATCAATGAACGATACATAATATGTTGATTTAGATAGAGAAGGAACATTTAATAGACCAAAAACATCAGAATGAATGCAATCAAGTAAACCACAAGATTTGTGAGGACTGGAGTAAAATGAAACACGGTGTTGTTTACCATATATACAATGTTCACAAAATTTGAATTCAAGGTTACAATCATCAAGCCCTTCAACTAGGTTTTTATTCTTCAAGGTTTTTAAACCTTTTTCTCCAATATGGCCAAGCCTATGATGCCAGAGCATAGTATTTTCTGCTAGAAGTTTAACTTCCATAGAGTTTACACTATCAGGAACTATTACCTTCTTTTCTCCATGAGTAGCTTTCTGTGACTTTACAAAGACACTATTGCATTGCACACTATGTGCATCCAGCTTATACAAGGTACTAATATGAGCACCCCTTGCTAGCACCATAGAGCCTCTAGTCATCTTGCAGCCATTTTCAGAGAACGTGACTTGCACTCCAATATCATTCAGCTTACTAACAAAAAGTAAATTTTGAGCCAGACCTGGTATATGCATTACATCATTGATTCCCTTCACTCTTCCATCAGGGAATTGAATTATGACTCTTCCACAACCAACTATTTCCAAAGATGAATCGCTTGCCAAATACACCCTTCCACTATCGTATTTTTCATACTTAGTGAACCAATCTCTATGATATGTCATGTGGAAAGATGCTCCAGAATCAATCAGCCAGACATCATCTGATGTCTGTATAGCCAAGGCTACAATGAAAGCGTCTGCATCATTCTGAGAAGAATCATTTTCAGAAGAAGTCTTCTTCTTCTTCTTCTTTTTCTCCTCTTTGCAATCCTTTCGGACATGACCAGGTTTCCCACAATTCCAACACTTTACCTTGGACTTCTTGCTAGGAGACTTTAATCTCCCTTTTTATTTTGATTTGGACTTCTTGTCCTTCTTCTTGCCTTTTTCTTTCGATCTGCCTCTAAAAACAAGAGCCTCCTTCGCCATCTCAAAATATTTCCTTCTCATCTCTTTTGATAACCAAGAAGCAACAACATCTTCCATCTTAAAAGTTGATGTCGTACTCCCAATAGCCATCACCAGGTGATCCCAAGAATCTGGCAAAGAACATAATAACAACATACAATGATCTTCTTCATCAATCTTCACACCCACAGATGCTAACTATGCAATCAACATGTTGAAAGCGTTCAAATGATCAGCAACAGACCCTCCCTCCTGCATTTTCAAAGTGTACAACTTCTTCCTCAAGAACAATTTATTCACCAAGGACTTGCCCTGATAAATAGCTGTCGGTCTTTTCCACAAGGAAGATGCAATCTTTTCTTCATGAGCATTCAGAAGAATAGAGTCTTATCAGCCCCTTTGATTTTCTATCTGCAAGGTCCCAATCCTCTTGCTTCATGCCTGTAGGATTCATTCCATACACAACAAGCCACATATCACAATCAACCAACAGATCTTCCATTTTGATTTTCCACAACTCAAAATTACTGCCATTGAATTCCTCAATTTCAATCTTTCCTGACGTCCTTGCCATCTTAATCTGTAATTCAAATTACTAAACTTCTACAAGACTCCCACTGAAACATAATTGACACAAAAAACCCAACGTACCCACAAGGATAACACAACTGGCCAGGCTTTGATACCACTTGTAAGGAAAGTTTAGGTGTGGAAAAAACTCTCCTAATGTCAAAACCTCAGGGAAGAATGCAGAGGTGACTTTAAATTTTCAATTACAGTCCAATTAAGATACTCATGAAAGAAATAATTGATACAGAGAAATTAACATACACAGATGAACACTAGATTTACGTGGGAAAACCCTTATAGGAGAAAAACCCACCACACCAAGAAAAGCCTCTTTGTATTACAGTAAACAAAATTACATACAGAGTTCAGACTTAACTTTTTGATGTCAATTTATAGCAGCAGATTCAATGATCAACCTTGTATAGAACATCCCACTTACAATGCTCTCTGAATTGAATTCACACACACTGATCACACATCGAACTATCCATCGAACCGAACATCATCATCGATTTCAGAGTATATCCATGTCGTTCATGGTCTGTTGATCTTCCTCACATGAACGGCCATAACAGTCTTACCGCCAACGGTTCACCTTCAGCTTCCTCTGATTGGTCGAACACATACCACGTAGGATCTTTAGACGGTCAAAAGTCATTCAAGCAGAATCGCATGTCGGTGAGACACTAGCCGTGTCTCCCCGATGCTACAATGCTCCACTGATGCTATCGACATAACTTACAACTATCGGCAAGAGGTCATAATGAGCTGCAAGAGTCATACCGATATCCAAGACCATCACCCAGACTATCTCTATCGGCAAGATCGGCGAGACCTCTCACCGAAGTCCACAGCAGACTCATCGGCAAGACTATCACATTTGCTATGAGTCATATAGAGCCCTTAAGTCTTACCGATGTCAATACACCTGTCGGCGAGACCAAAAGTCATCGAAAAGAGTCTCCCCTACACCCAAAACAAACACATCCATTGGCTAGACCAACAAGTCGGAACAAGGTCTTAGCGAGCCTCCATGTTACACCGAAGTGTCCTACCGTCAGCGAGACTTCAACAATTGCTATGACTCCCAACGAGCCTTTAGGTCACACCGAAGAGTTAAACCATCGGCGAGAGATCCTCAGTCTCTAAGAGTCTCTGAAGGTCACACCTCTCCCCAATGCTACTTGTTGCCAGGAGTCTCACCGAAGACATCCGATAGGAACCAAACCAGTGGGCCAGAGATCTACCCGGCGGAGGGAGTTAGAAACTTCACAGTGATAGGAAAGTATCAACGATAACTCTAGTCGGTAAGACAACAAATAGGTCTCGACAACCTGAGCCTTCCATAAGGTTACACAACTGCTAGTCAGCCAGACAGAAAGAATGCCACACTGACTTTTCTTTTTCAAAGGTTTCACGTCAGTAAGTTTGAGACACATTTTCCAACAATAAATCCTATATAGATAGGTGGGGACTTGGCATGTCAAGGGTGGAGAGAACGAGGAGCATTTTTAGGTGGGAGATACACAAAATTAATCAAATTGACCTAAGGGATGACTAGCCAATTGGGTTATTGTGTGTTTAGGGTTTTAAAACTCTATGTGGATTGCAAGGTTTCATAACACCCAGTGTTTTCCAACCTACAATTTTACGAAACAATTTATAGATGTAATTAAAACATTTTTTATTTAGAAAATAGGAATGTAATGTAAGGCACCTTCAAAATTTATAACATCTGTTAGTTATAGTAAAATTGTGTTTCAATTTATTCATATGATTGAAAAATAAATGCATAAAATAATTGTATGTCAAACACATTGTGAGTTATTTATTACTTCATTTTTCATATTCAAAGCTAAACAGTGGAGAGCATGAAGAGGAGTTGCATTTTTAGGATACATAAAACTAACCAAATTGAGCTAAGGGGTGACTAACTAATTGGGTTGTTATGTGTTTACAGTTTTAAAACAGTTACATGTGGATTGCAAGTTTCATAACACCAAGTGTTTTCCAACCCACAATTTTACATAACATTATGAATGTAATCAAAACCTTTAAATATTATTTACACAATAATAATGCAATTAAATTTACCTTCAAAATGTGTCACAACTGCTAGTTAGAGTAAAAATTGCATTTCATTTTTTCATATGATTGAAAAATAAATGCACAAAATAATGGCAAGTTGGAAAACACAGTGGGTTGTGATTTATTCATTGTGCTTGTTTAAAAATCAAAGGTGGAGAGATCAAGGAGGAGTTGCAGGTGGGGAATACATAAAACTAACCAAATTGACCTGAGGGTGACTAAACAATTTGGTTGTTATGTGTAGAGGGTTTTACAACAATAAGTGGGTTTCAAGTTTCATAACACCCAGTGTTTTCCAACTTAAAATTTAGAAAATAGTATTAATGTAATTAAAACCTTTTTCTATTTACACAACATGAGTGTAATGAAAGGCACCTTCAAAATTTACCATTAATGTAGTTTAAAATTTTATGAGTTGTGCAACAAAACCTTTGCCTTTTGATCTATCAAAATGCTTCATGTGATCATTATAGGTAAATTGAACATTTCCTACTTGAGCCTCGAGGTGCTTGATATCAGCCTTCAACTTTGAATTGCTTCAAATTCTTGTAAACACAATTTTTTTAATGCCTCTATGTTCCCTTCTTCATAAGCATCACCTTCCATTGTTGTCTCTACTTTCTCAACTTCATGTCTTTTAGATTGCAGTTGTCTCTCAACAACCTTAATCTCCTTTTCTTTTCATGAAAAATCTTCTTCTTATCTTTTACTTCCTTTTCTAAGTTGTTATTTTTAGTCTTTTGTTGTTTTGCTATAGTTTTAGCACTTCCAACTATTTCTTTTGCATCTACAAGTTGATCATCGACACATTTTTCCTCATCCCCACTGCTCTTACCTGTTAACACCCCTTTATGTTCCATTTCATGATCTTCTAACTTCATTTTCACATCTTTTACTTGAAGCTTTAGATCATCTTCTCCCTCATCAACCCTTAGGACAACAACATCCCTTTCTTGGATAAAGTTTTAAATGTCTTGAATACTTTTATGCAGCTTTGCAGCCACTTTTTGCTCAACTTTGAGTGTCTCTATGATTATAGAATGCAAATGTTTCTTTTAACAAGTTCTTTACAAGACTCGTCTACCTTTTTAAATATGACTATCATGTCTCCAGGTCCAAATGATTCTCTTTTTCTAAATTTAGATCTAATTTTACCTTTTTCTTATCATCTATTTCCAATTGTATTTGTTTCATGGATTTAGGTTCAAGAATCTTTTACTTCATTTGTTCAACTCCACTTATAGCCTCATCTCTCAATTTCTTTGCTTGCACAAATTCATATGAAATCAAAACCTCTTGACTTTATCCACTTCTACATTGCCATTTTCTCATTGCACATATTGCACATGCACCTTCCTCAACCTCTCAAGAGTGGGTAGAATCTCTTCAGTCAATACATTATCTCATTCACTTTGGTCTACTTATTTTCATTTTTTTTTAGAATAGATTCCTTTTTCATTCCATACATTCTACTACCTGTTGCCTCCAGTTCTGCATTTCCATTTTCCATTGCATAATATGAAAGTGATGTGGTAAAACCATACTTCTATTATCCTTCTTACTTCTTGAGATGTACTCAGATAAGCAATCAAAAGGTAGTACGATGGGTCTCAAAATTGAACCTGTAAGGAAAAGGCCCAACTGATTGTTGAAAATCAAAAGGTAGTTCGACATAGCAGCATAAGAATGTTGTGACCCGATGCTGCATAAGAATGCTACATAGCCATCTCCTCCATAATAGTGACTAGCCACAACCCCTATCAATAGTAATGGGCCACTGGCACTAAGTGTGGCTCTAGACAAGAATCAAAGTGTAAAGTGAGATTCTGACATGCACCGGTGGGCTGGGCTTAAGTGTCACATACTAAGCTCTGACTGTCAGTCAAAAACCCGTTGCCATTTCCTGTTTCCATTTCTGTCTTCTTGCATGCAAGCTATGTCCATCTAATCGATATGCAAAATCTGTCTTTGTATGCACAAAGCAGTACTTAATGTTAGGGTAAGACTTATGATTGAACGTCGAGTGAAGAGGCTTTTTCACGGATTTGATATTTTTAAAATTTCAAGATTTTAAATATGATCTCAATGATCAAGCTCTCCAAAATTTCGCTCCGCTTGTGGTGTTGACCTTAATTGCAAGGTTTCCACTAATATTGATTTTTCAAAGTAAGTGTTTTTTGTTAGTTAAAATGAGATTTTAATGATAAAGGATTCTTTCATGGAAGTAGTTTAAAGAAATTTGCAGATGAAAAGATTGTGGAGTGTGGAGTGAAATGTGGGTTTTACTATTGAATTTTTTATATGTTTTTGGTAGTTTCTTTAGGAGGCAATGTCTATAGAGGCAACAATTTCTACTGCACGGATATGTAATGGTCAGAAGCCCCGCCCATATTTGTCGGGAGTGTTTTCACATGTACTCGCAATTTAAACCCTACTATTTTTTTAATATTTTCTTTTCAAACATCAAAAAAGTCTAAGTTAATTTCTTTCATAGTCTAAATATAAGTATAATATAGATTTATCTTTTCATAATATATTTTTATTATATATTATATAAATATAATATAAATAATTATATTAAAAATTATATTATATTTATATAATATATAATAAAATATATATTATATAAATATAATATAATTTAATATAACATTTTTTATATTATTTTTAATATATAATTTATATTATATATAAAACCCTTTTTTTATATATAATATAAAATATATATTAAAAAATAATATATAAATATATAAATTTATTATATATTATTTAAATATAATATAATTTTTAATATATAATTTATATTATATATAAAAACCTTTTTATATAATATAAAATATATATTAAAAAATAATATAAAAATAATATATTTATATTATTTTCTAATATATATTTTATATTATATTTATATAATATATAATAAAAATATATTATGAAAATATAAATCTATATTATATTTATATTTACACAATGAAAGAAATTAACTTATATTTTTTTAGCATTTGAAAAGAAAATATTAAAAAAATAGTAGGGTTCCCTAACAAAACGAGCTTCTACAAATATGGGCGGGGCTTTGACGGTTACAAATCCATGCAGTAGAAATTGTTGCCTCTATAGACATTGCCATCCGAGGGCAGAGGACTCGCTGGAGTAGCATCTCCATGGTGATTTTATATTTAATAGAGCATATTTGTTCAGATAGTCTTTTAATTATATTATTTTAAAATTTAAGTTATGCAATATTTGTGGGTAATTTGAATAATATTTTGTAAAATTTGTGGAATAAAAAAATCATTAATGTAAATATGTAGGATTAATTAATTGTCACAAAAATTTAATAATTTAATATTTTATATATTTTAAATACTAATAATTATTAAATATGTTAATAAATGTATATGATAAATACAAATATATTTAATTTTAGATTTGATGTTTAATTATATTATGACATATATAATTTGATTATGCAAGTGGTTTTTGAAATTATGCAATCTTTTCTTATACTTGATTTTTTTACTAAAAGATGGTTTTGTGTCGATTTGAATGAGTGAAGTTGATTTGTTGTTAGTTGAATATTTTTGAGTATTCATTGGGTTTGTTGGAACATCTATGTCTTTGGTAAATTTATTTCTAATATATCAAGATTTGTGATTGTGTTAATTTTGGAATTTTTTTCCATTATTCCTAGCGTATTCAAGGTCAAGTTAAAATTCTAGGTTGACCAAAGTCTAGTGGACAACCTAATGAATGGATTTGGAAAAAAATTATGAAAACACTATACCATGTTAGAACCATAATTTATGGTTCAAGATCATAATCTACAAATCTCTACCATGGAAAAGTATTAGGAACATAATTTATAGGCTAGGACCATATTATTCAAGTTAAGAGTAATTTTTACAATTTTTTTGAAAATACAAGTTTTAGAGTTCTAAATGATTAATTTTTTTATTTCTAATGTTCATATGCAAAAAAAAAAGTAATTACCATAGTGGAATCTTTCTAAAACTTATGTATGGTCGAAGTTGAGATTCTTATCAAACTTTCTACCATGATGAAATTTGGATGATGTTACTTGGTTGTGAGTAATTCATGAATTTGTGATTTTGGTGTGTGTAAAAGTTCTAACAGAAGATTAAAGGAAAATTTGATAATATCCACATATAATAAAGGAAACCCCAAAAATTTATAGCATACTCTTTATATTTCTTTACAATAATATTCACCTTCTTTATATAGACCTTCTCTTGATAACATTATGGAGGGGTACACCATTAAACCAATATTTGTGATTTTAGAGAGCTTGATTATTGACATTCTGGAGCGATATTTTCACATTCTTCCAGTAGAAAGGGATAGAAGGAACTTTAGATCAAGATTTTGAACTTGAGTGACATATAGGGAAAACCAGTGGAATGGGAAAAGGAGCAAGAAATATCAATCAAGTAGAGTGAATATTATATTTTGATGGATTTATTTTCTTTTGGTTTGATGGATGAGAGCAATATATTTCAACTTACATGCTTTATCTATGGAATTTTTTGCTTTTCTAAATTTGATAGGTATATGTCAACCTCATACAACTAGGAAGATGTAAGGGCTCATCACCAAAGTTTAGACCAAGTTAGTATAGACATCATGAAAGTGGAATAATGGTATGTGGAATGTGTTTCTTTTAAAATGCAACATTTGACGAGGAACAAAATGGGTGATTTTCTTACAAGTATCTATGAGTTAACAATGATATCAAATATTATGAAATATATCTATGGTATTTGAAAGAAAGCTTTAAATGAATAAAATTTACAAACAATTTTCTTAATAGCCAAGGTTGCTTATCAAATTTAGGCCCTAATATTATGACAACATTTTTATAATTTAGCGACAATTTTTTTAAAACTATTAAAATCTTTGTAATGATCATTTTGTATTCACAATGAGATTTTTCTAGCTCAATAATAGATTACTAAGAATGTTTTCATCTATAATACTCAGACCTTGATTACATTTTAATGCTTTGATCAATTATTTTGTGCTTAGTTTCTTTGAAATTCCTTCTTGTTAACTATGACACTATCCATTGATAGGTACCAATTTGGGAATGTATTGACTCTATGAAATAATTAAAAAGAATAAATCATTACACTAACCATTCTAGTTTAGTCACACTCTCAAGTAGCCCATGGTTCTACAATAAATAAGGTAAAAAGTTAAATAAATTATGTTTGTCACTATACCTTGTGGTCTATGTGGATTGCCTCTACCTTACACTCATAAATTAGCTATATAGAGGTTTTAAGATAGCTAGTTTTTATTAGCGAGTAGTGACATATCTGAAGTCAAGTCAATAGGTTGGGTTTAACTAACACCGTTTTTTTGTCCACTTTTTTAAAAAAATCAAATCTCTAGGAATACTCTCTTGAGTGTAAGTAAGGCTCAAAGAGTAGGAGAGTAAACCCACTTTCATAAAGTTGGCCTTCAACCCTCTATGTTTTGTGGATGAGCAAGTTTCACTTTCATGATGACAACATTGGCCTTGAAAGTGAAAATATGTTCTAGGAAGTGGATCAATGGTTTAGGAACCAACACACTCTTAGTTATATTTCTACCAAATGGTTCTTAAAAATACTTAATATAAAAAAAAATAGGGGGATGAACACCAAACACTATGTTGTATTTTATCTCCTTAACCTTAACCATTTAAAAACTATTTAGTAGTTTAAAAATTAAACTAAAGTACTACAATTCTTATTATCATATCTTTAAATTTTGAGTGTACACATTTCAAATTACTCATTTAAGTTCAACTTTAGTTGTTTCCAAGAAAAAAAAATTGGTCACTTTTAACCCCCTTTTGGCCCCCAATTTTTAGGAACTTTCCTACCCATTCTTAGGTTAGAAGATAACACTTTGTATAGCTAATTTATTGAAGCATGAAATTAAGGTTTATATTCTAGTGTCACAGTTGATCATTTGAGCATGATGTGCTAGCTTAATATTTTCTCTCCTTTCTTCTACATAGAGGATCCCCTATGTATCTTATTAGAGGACTTGTATTTGTGTAATGGTTAATTGATCAATAAACTTAATAGTATGCAATATATTATCATAAATATTTTTAATATTATCTTTATTTATGTTTAGCTGTTATGTGTAGATTTTTCTATTGATTAATGTGTCATGAACCTTTGTTATGCTTAAATTTCTTGATGCAATCTCTCTCCCTTTTCACCCCCCACACACCAAATTCAATATTAGCTTAGGATAGATAGGGATCTAGCTCTCAAATCCTAGATATTGTCTTATAGGTTCCACCCGTATTATTTTTTATATTGATGAAAATAGGATTGAACTAGGGCTTGACCCTTTTACATGGTAGCAACCAAGATGTTAGAGAAACTACTCTAATGAGATATGAAATAGAAAAAAATCAAAATAAAGAGAACCAATTGGTCATAATAGGGCTTCCAAATGCACAACGTAAGAATAACAATAAAACACAAAATATAACCACTACCAATCAAATTTTGTAGTTTTCTAGCTTCCTACAACTCCTTAGATAATAAATTAACTAACAAATTGACCTTGTCTTCAAAAGTGACCTCCACGAGTTCTCCAAATTGGGTGCTTGTGTCTCTAAAACATTTCATAGTTTTGACTCTTTCTTTTTGCAGGGACCTCTTGAGAAGTATCTCATTTTATTTTGTGTACTCCATCCTATAGTACACAAATATCGGTAACAATTTTTGTAATTATCCACCTATATTGTTGCTTGCAAGCCTTTCCATATTCTTAGTCTACATCATGTATTGGCCCTTGAAAATGATCTTTAAATCAATCGAATAAATGTATTGCATGGAGATGTGTGCCACACATTCTCCCTCTTATTGAATTGCCCAAGGTCTCTCTAGAAATGGTAAGGATTGATATAATCCAATATTTTTACTTCCCACTTTGTAACTTGACAAGTCTTGCAATCTTGAATAAATTTTCTCATTTCTTTATATTTAAGACCAAAAATAGTTCCATTCACTAATTCCATAGAACTATCTACTCTAAAATGATATTCTAAACCACCACTATGCTTATCCTTGATAAATTCTTCCTCATTGAGCTTCTATGAATGCACAACTAATTACCCTTCAAAGAACATCTCATTTTAAATAAAATAATCAAGTCACTTACTTCTATCTATATTTTTTGGTTCATTACATTGTCTCCATGCTTCCATATAATTAGGACTAACATCATACAAATATTTCAACTCTTTAAATCCAATTATCTTTATTGTCATATCTATTAAAAAAATTTGTCTCCTACTTATTACATCAACTACCTTATTTGAATTTCCACTTTTATGCTTCAATGCAAAAGTATAACAACATTGATCATGCATTTTCTACACTATTATTATGGTGATGTTCTATTTTTAAAAATATATTGATTATGATTTTTTAATTATTTACTAAAAGAATAATCGTATTTATCCATACATATATCATGATTAAAAGTAAATAACCCATTATAATTAACCTTAATGAAAATCTTTTGATTGAAAAAATGAAAAACTATTTAAAAATTCAAGTGAACTCTCCCAAAAAATAAATTATTATTCCAATTAAATCTTAAAATAAATAAGCCTAAAAAAATTATAATTATAAAAAACAATAAAAAATATAAATCTTAAAATTTTAAAATAAAAAAAGCTGAAAAAATAAAAAACAAAAAGATTTACCAATATAAATAAATTTAAATTAAAAAAAAAAAGAAAAAGTTTTTACTACAAATTTTACAAATATTTTTCAAATTACCTACAATAACTTAAATTTCAAAATAATATAATTACAATAACTTAAAATTCAAAATAATATAATTAAAAGACTATATGAAGAAATATGTTCATTTAAATATAAAATCACCATAAAGATGGTGCTCAAACGAACATTGTATCCTCTCTAATATTAGATCCTAGAAAACTACCAAAATAATATAAAAAATTCAATAACAAAAACCCACATGTCACTCCACACTCCACAATCTTTTCATTGACCAATTTCTTTCCACTACTTCCACGAAAAAACTTTGAAAAATCAATGTTATTTGGAAACGTTGAAGTTAAGGTCAACAGCACAAGTGGAAGCGAAATTTTGGAGAGCTTGATCGTTGATATTTTTAAAATTTCAAATCCGTGAAAAAGCCTCTTTCACTCCACGTTCAATCAGAAGTCTTTCACTCTCACATTAAGTACTGGTCCCTGGGTACCGAGACAGATTTTGCAGATTGATTAGATGGACTAGCCTGCACGCAAGAAAACGGAAACAGAAACGGATTTTGGACTGAAAGTCAGAGCTTAGTGTGTGACACTTAAGCCCAGCCACACCGGTGTAGCTTACTGTTTCTGCCATGCCATTCGAATGTTGGCCGGGTGCGTGCAGAGTCCCTAATCGATCGAGAAATCCCTCTCACACCAGGCGGATACCTATCCTATCCTATCCATGCCTTTAGAACATAAGGTAGTTCAACATAGCAGCAATCAAAAGGTAGTTCGACATAGCAGCAAAATCGCACCCACCCGATTTAGTAAGGCAAAGCCCCTACTGATTGTTGAAAATCACGCCATACAGATGTGCAAAAGTGGCGCCAATCTCTGGAACCAGCTGAAGTCGACTGACTAGAGACCCTATACCAACAAAGAAAGAATGAAGGTCAAGTGGTTTACATTTTTCTTCCATGGTGAGATTAAATAAGCTAAACTTTTCTCTTACAGAGGGTGGCAAAATGATCAATTGTTCCAACTTGCAATTACAAATATAAACATAGACTGAGCTGCCATGTGAATGCACTAACCATTTAACGGAAGATATCGTGGAAGTTAAAGAGACTATTCGTAAAGAGGAGGATGGTCAAAAGGAGATCACCCACCAGAGCACTGAAATAGCAGAAGAGCACAATTCGAGTGGCGTAACTCAGAAAAAAGAAGGCGATAATCTGTTCGACATCGAGCCTTTTAAATAGTAGAAATAGCAGAAGAGCACAATTCGAGTGGCGTAACTCAGAAAAAAGAAGGCGATAATCTGTTCGACATCGAGCCTTTCAAATAGTAGTTGCCGGCACACAAAATGCAGGAATAATGGCATTTAAAGATTCAGATTGTTGTCGTATTTCAGATGGATTTCTCTGATTTCTGTATTGTCATTGTTACTGATACTGAATATGGTTTCAATAATCTCTGTTAAACTCACAGGTTTCGTACAGTGTGTACTGGCTTGCACGTTCCAGTGATACCATCTCTGGCAGCTAACGCAGACATAGCTATTCTCCTTACAAAGTGGAGTTTAAAAACTCCCTGCTTTTTTTTAAAACTCCCAAACATACATCCTCCGTAAGCGGAAATAACGTCGTTTATCTCCGTTTACTTCCGCTTGTCTCCGATGACTTTCGCGTTGGGCCCCGTACTACACCCTGCCATCATGGTATGCATGTTTTTATGCGTTTTTGTATGTGCATAGGTGCGTTTTGTCTAGGAGTTAGTCTTAGCCGGCTCCCATAGATCGCACCATATTCGAATATTTCAAATACTCGATGGGGCCAAGATAAAAGTGAGAGAGAAGACTAGGTAAAAGATGCTACCAGCCCTCCTTGGGTGTATTTTTCCTGTTTTTTGTCTTTCTGAGCTGGCCATAGCTGTGGGGTTTTATTTAATTTTATGCTGCTAAGGTAGCTGTTTTGGTCAAAGATAATTATTTATTTTTAAGTGAAAATAAATTATAAATCAATATTGACCGTTTCTTCATATTTCATTGGAATATGAAAGTTAAGTATGAACCTTTGTTTATGGACGGAGACAGGAACGGAGAAGCAGGAATCGAGATCTGAAGTTGAGGTCAAACTGGCTTTTTGAGGGTTTAGAAAGAATTGGAGGGGAGGTTTTGAAGGTCGAACAGAGAGTGACTTTTGTAGGCTAGACAACATTAATACTGCGAGAGTGGGCTGGACTACAAACATATAGAAAGGGCTTGCTTGCTCCAAGGCAGATCTCTCATATACAATTCGCTCACGCTTGTAGATTCAATTCATCCATGGCCTCTTCCTCATCCCTTCAGGAGATTGTAGAAATCGATGCTTTCGATGGAATTGCACCTGCACAACTAAAAAGTAAATCAGCCACATCTCCAAGATTGTTTGATGTCTTCATCAACCATCGAGGCCCAGATGTGAAGCAGACTCTGGCTCTTCAACTTCACAACTCTCTTACAGATTTGGGATTGAAGGCATTTCTTGATTCCGAAGAGATGGAACTGGGTGAAACTTTTCCCTCCACCATTCATGATGCCATCTGCTCTTCTTCAGTTCATATTGCAATATTCTCTAAAAGATATGCCGAGTCTGCGTGGTGTTTAGCTGAGCTTGATCTCATGTTACAAACTAAATGTAAGATAATTCCTGTATTTTATGATGTGGCTCCTTTGCACCTGCGCTACATCGAAACAGGAGCGTATTCAGAGTCATTTGCCAAACATAAAGAGAAGGGCAGGTACCTGAACAAGCTTCAGCGGTGGAAAGAAACCCTTCACACTATTTCTTTTATCTCTGGCTACGAACTAAACGAGCATAATCAGTAAGTCTCCGTATATTTGCGTTTGTAATCTAATTGTGTTGTAAGTCTCTGTTTCTTTTATCTTTTTACAGGTGATATTTTTAAAAGCTGTCTATAAACAGTCAGGGTGTTGTGGTAAATCCTTAGATGCCTTCCAATTATATAGAATATAAAATTAAAGAAAGACTGGTAGACAACATAAAAATAATGATATTGCTATCAGGATTCAACCGTGTAGTTTCGAGTCAAACTCATTGACCCATGTTTCATGAGTAGTGGTTCACCGGAACCCATCTCTCATGATATCAAATGGTCCACTTAGCACTCATTGCATCTAGGTGATGCTCACAGAGGTGAAGCACTGGTCCGTCCCGAGTGGTCCCTTCCCATCCGGTACTGCTCAGTTAAAAGCGGCGGCAGGCTGGAGCAGTACCGGGACGATGACTCCGAGACGAACTGTCTCTGTAACCGTCTCTAATGAGTACTAAGTGAACCATTGTCATGAGATGAGTTACAGTAATTCCACCATGAAACATGGATCAATGAATTTGACTCGAAACTGATTGAATGTAATATCACTAATTTAACACGCTGTGGAAAAATACCTCCTACTTATCAACATAAAAATAGTCTGCTGTTTTGATATGACAACTCTGCTGAACATTTCATAGATCAGTTAGGACTCAGATTCAAACTTAGGATCTTCATTTGTTAGAACACTACTGATCCTTTTAAAACCAGGCCATTTTTAATCCAGATGCGATTTGTTTCCAAGACCCCTTAAACCACATTAGATACTTGGAGCTCCTTAAATTTAAAAAAAATAGAAATTGAAGAGTGATAAACTCTTAGATGCTACTTCTTAGATTGGCGTAAGAACTTGAAGTGGAAGGCCTAGAAATTTAACAATTTGAACTCATCTCATTCGTAATTACCATCTTTAATTGTTCTGATCTAATTAACTAATTTTTCAAAGCTGATTGGTTTCCCTTACTGCGGTTTTGCCTTGGAAATTTTCAGTGATGTGGAGAAGCTATGTAAAACGGTGGTGTCAGCTGTCCTAAAAGAGGTTAAAAAGACTCACCTTCTAGAAGTTGCAAAAAGTCCAGTAGGGCTAGATGAACTATTAGAAGATTTTGAAAGGCGGTGCTGCCTCAACGCTAAGGAGAGTGGCAACATCCTTGGCATTTACGGAATGGGTGGATCCGGAAAAACAACTCTTGCCAAAGAAGTGTATAACCGCAAGCGATCAGAATATAAAGCATCTTGTTTTTTGTTTGACGTGAGAGAAGCATCTGCCAGAAGTGAAATGCCCTCCCTTCAAACTAAGCTTCTGAAAGAT
>VDFB02000015.1:394345707-394368943 GCA_007258455.2 Sequoia sempervirens | reverse complement strand
CATTTTCTTCATGAACAAAGTAAAGAGAAAATTGTGTAGATGCAATACTCAACAATGATAATGTGATGAAAAAAAACATTAAACAAAGGTATTGGTAAAAGATAAGTGTAAGGTTTGTAGGAAGGATTTAATGTACAATATTTTAGTTTAAGAGTACATTTTAAGTTGGGGTATTGTAAGTTGAAAAATGGTCATACATTAAACATTTCTAATTTTAATAAGAAAGCCAATGCAAAATGTATGCACATACAATTTTAAACACACACTTGAGCGTGAGAGAGAGAAGAAACAAGCATGTACCTTGTTTCTTTCTATGAGAATTTTCCAAGTTTTGTTCACGCCTCTTATGTTCTTCTTTTGACAATAATTTTCAAGAGACGATTTTTCTTTTCTCTTTGTTTCATTGTCCCATTTTCTTCTTTAACTTAAAGATGACTCTAAACAAGTCCTCTACCAACTTAGTTAAATTATCCTCCAAATTTTTCCTTGATTGATAAAAATGAAAAGTTGTTGAGCTCCAATATTTGCCTCCTTGATAAATGTGCAAAAACTTCTCCAAAATCTGCGCTCCAAGTGATATAAATGACAATTAATCTTGCAATTTGATATCCAGAATAATGAAAAATAAGCTTCTATTTATATGCATATCTAGGATGGGGAAAAAATTATTCTAGTGTACATGGAATAACTAGATCCTAGTTTAAATGAATCAAGTAGTAAACAAACAAGTTATTTCATTTTGGAGTTTGTTGTTATTTAATTCATAGGTATGCACAACATATCTAGTAATTTTAGAATTTTGCTAAAGTGTCAAAATGTATATTAGAGGTATAATTTGAATTGAATTTTCTTAATTATATTTAAATTGGAATTTCAAGTTACTTGTCAAAAATGTATATTAGAGGTATAATTTGAATTAAATTTTCTTCATTATATTTGAATTGAATTTCAAGTTACTTGTCCAAAACATATAATAGAGGTATAATTTGAATTAAATTTTCTTAATTATATTTGAATTGAATTTCAAGTTACTTGTCAAAAAGATTATATATTGTTCTCAACTCAACGGTTCATGTTGCTTAAGTCATTTTTAAAAAAATATTTATTGTGATCAACATGAATGAACTTAATTATAAAGTGGCATTGATTTCCCTAAAATTCTACTAGAGATCAAATGTATATTGAATATAAGGAAATGTAAGTTGTAAGAGATCATAAAATAAGAAAACATGTATGTACATTGAATATTTAAAGCAAATGCATACATATATTATGTGTAAACATGTTTGTCTCATAAGCAAAACACATGTACATACATGTAAGGATTCAATACATATAAACATAACACATATTATAAGCAAGAGGCAATGTATGTATAAGTATCATATAAGAAAATATATGTACATATCATATAAGAAAAATGTAAATTAAAGATCATCAAATGTCTAATAATTTTCAAAAGACTCAACAAATAAGCAAATGTATGTATATCATATAAGCAAATGTAAGTTAGAGATCATCAAATCTCAAATACTAAAGATCATCATGTATAAGCAAATGCATGTGGTAAAGATCAAAAATCTAGTGTGCATGGCCTAATATGAATGTCTACTCCTAGTCGAATGGCCATATGAATGAAAACGGTCCTGCTCTGATGGATGTGCTGAGCCCTACAAATAAGATTGTGTACATGATGTGTTAAATACATATAATTTATATTAAATAAATTTTATGAAAGTTATTTTTAAATGAACTTGTATTTTTCAATATCAATCTAGATCTATGCATACATAAATATTGCATGTACATATACACATGTGATTATATAAAAATGAAAAACTCACATGTCCACTAGCAGCAGATTCATCCACAGAGTCACGTCGATCATGCACACGATCTGGACAAAGGCTAGGAGTGATATGAGGTATGTCCACCTATAACAATATATATACATATATATATCAACTTACATGAATATCTAGTTAAAAAATAATAATAATGAAAAAAGAATTGAAACATGCACATGCACACATACATGAATATCATCTAATATCGGATGACCTAAGTCCTCTAAAATAGTCGCCTCCACCATATCCACCAAACAGTCAAGCGATGAATCAACATCTGCATCCATCCGATCTATCCCATGTCGTGCCAGAAATGATGAATGTAGAGGACTATGAAGGTGAGATGGCATTGGCGATGATGAACCAGAACCAATCAACATATCATTAAAACCCATAGTTTGTGCAGCTACCAAATGAACTGTAGGTGGATCCTGATGTGCACTAGTGCTCAGCTGAGAGTGATGGGATCTTGGAACTGAATGAACTCTATGTCTCAAATGATCTCTAACATGCTCTATACCGATCCAATTGTCTAATGCAATGTTGGCATATGCCTCCAACAGGTCCTCAGCCAAACAATGCAGAGTCATCCGTGACATATCTCCTATAAGTGCATCAAGTTGTGTAGGAGTAGGGATGCCGACCACTATAAAAGGATCCATGGTGGTCCACTGTGCTGAAAATGGCGTGGATCAGGAATGTCTGGACATCAAATACTGACCTACACGATCATCATATATCCTAGTGGTGGCAGCCGCAATGTCACCTACAGTTTCAATTGCTTCCTTTTGGGAAGCAACGACAACCTCATCTACTATGGGGGCTAGAGTTGGGGTGAGAGCAGGAGACCTCTCACCAACCAATACCCTAAACACTGGGGGTGGTCTATCTGCTCGACGATAGGTGGGTCTATCAGCAATCCTGCCACACCCCTGACCAACATATGGTGGAATGTCCAGGTAGTTAACTTTGAGGCCCAAATGGACCTCAGCATACAACTGCTGAACAAAATACAATGGAATTTGGTCATTGTTTGGGTATAGACCATGTGCTGTGAGAAATCGTGGGTAGATAAATGAGGCCATAGCATGATTGACACATCTAGTGACCTGGTATCCCCTAACCTTATGCACATTTTGATAAAATGGAAAACAAGTGGTTTTTATCATTTCTTTGGTGACACTATCCTGTATTTGTTTAAGGGGAACGTCACCATGTACTTCTTCCCGCATGCGGGAAAGAATAGCAGTCACTCTGTCTGAGGAATATGCACTAGTCCTCTCAAGTTCATCTTTTAGTTTTCTAGACTATGCAATATTAACATGCATGGTTCACTATATATCCCCGGGTTTGCACCCTGTGCTAATGAATCTCTCAATTTTTTAATCTCATTACTAGTATTTGCAAACAAAGAATCTGGCGCAGGTGGAACATGATCTGCATTTTCCATGTTATATATATAGTACACCTAAAAGAGCAATGAAACTTTGGTAAATAATATATCTAGATAAAGGGAATACAAATCTAAAATAGTTGTAATAATTTATCTACTCATCAATAATATTTTCATACCATTAACAATTTAAAAAGAATTGGAAGACAACTATAATCTATAACATAGCATCCTTAAATGGTTCAAATTTTAAATGAAACGATGAAAGAAAGAATAAGAATATAAAGATTGCATGTTTTATTTGATTGAATGAAAGAGGAGGAAACTGGCAGAAAAGAGGAAGGAGGCATCATTCATTAGAAGGGTGAGCCAGGGAAATTGAGATGAATCACAACTTGGGGTGAGAGAAAGCTTGAGCTCTATATGAGGATAAGAAAGGAACACAATAAAAAAACATGTATAAGGAAATAAGATGAAAATAAAGTAGGTATAACATGAAGAGAAGTTAAAAATGGCAGAGCTAGGCACACGGCGAGAGGTTCAGGGGAGAGATTTACAAGGGAAAGCGTTGCAGGGAAACTGGGGCGATGACCAGTGGGACAGACAGGAGGAACGTAGAACCCGAAATAGGAAGGGGTGGGAGATGAAATGGAGTGGGAGGAACCAATGGATGTGTTTAGGGACAGGGTTAAAAATGGAGGAAATGTGTACGAAAACAATGGTTCATGGAACCAGTTTGGATATTACAGGCCACAGTGGGTGTGGGAGAAAGGGAGATGGATCGATAAATGTTATTCGTTAAATGCTAGACAAAATAGGGAGGGCAGGTACAGGAATAACCATTGGACGTAGGAAACTCCCAGATTTGGGAAGCTGGTATACGACAAGACTCCAGCGTTTAAAAGCGGCAGACAGGAGCCCCCATGGTTATGGCCTTACCGATATGGGTATTTCAGAAAGAGTGGTGGGAGAATGCAGGGAGATGTACAACTCGTAAATAGAGATAAATTTTGAGGTAAGATGACTGGATGGGGTAGAGAAGAGATAAGCTTGAGCAGGGTGGAGGCAAGGCAATGGCGGAGAAAGGATTTGGGCGCGGGTAGGAAGGAAAAGGCTTCGCATCTGAGCAATGATAAAGGTGTGTCCTCGATTGATCCTAAACCCACATTATGTTTGGAAATAGATACAGTTAAGGAAACTAGGAATCTACTGAAAGATATAGGTTTGTTTATGAAATGGGGTGGGGGGTATCCAAAGAAGCAGAAAGAAATCAAAAACTGGTGTATGGAGAAATGGGGTAGTAAGATAGTGGTTAGGGCAATGCAAAACAATTTTTATCTAGTTACTTTCCCCACTCAAACGGAAAAAAACAAAGTAAGAAACTCAGGACCATTCTTTATGGAAGGAACACAAATGCATTTCTTTGACTGGAACCCAAATTTTGACACAGGAAAGCAAGAAATTGAGGAAAGCTCCACTTGGATTCGACTGTACAACCTACCATCAGAATTCTGGGCAGAAAATACACTGAAGGTAATTGGAAGGCACTTAGGGAAGTTTAAGTTTTTGGATAAAGTACAAGAGGACAGTATGAGAGGAACCTATTTTATAATATGTATAGCGATCCAGCAGGGGACGGAGTTCCCAACATAAATAGGCCTCGAGACAGACGGTGGAATTTGGAGGCAGGAAATAGTGAAGGAGGACAAGCTTGGTCTCTGCCTGAGGTGCAAATCGATGGAGCATGGTGAGGAAAACTGTTCAACATGGGTGACAGCCAATGGACTCAATATGTATGAGGGTGTGAGGGATATGGGTAAAGCAAAAGATGATGGTATACCAATGGGACTTCCACTCATGGATATGGAAAAAGAGCTGGTGGATGATATATGGCCTCCAAATATAGGAAGAGGGGTAGTGGGACAGGAAGATGGCAGCGGTGGAAATATCCCAGATGAGAAGCATATGGAAGGAACTCAAATTGTGCAAGGAGGCCCAGTAGAAGAGGTAGTGATGGCATGGAATGAAGGGCAAAACATAGAGGACTGTCTGCTTTTAGCAGGTACGCAGGGTTTGAGTTTGTCAGCAGGTGGGGTAGTGGAGAGTAAAAAGGTTTCAGAAGTAGAGGAGTTTGGAGGGGACCCGGATTTAGAAGGGGTGTTTGAAGAAGAAATTAAGGAAAATCAAGAGCTGGTGAGTCAAGACTCAGATTCAGACATGGATGAAAACTACGAGGAATCCGAAGAAGACATAATGGAGGAAAGAGGTTTGGAGCAAATACAGGCGGCCTATAAAACCCCTAGAATGAGGTCTTCCAAACAAAAAGGACGTAAATCCAATAAGGAAAAACTAGCCATGGCTGGGCAAGCGAAAGGACAATCAAAACTAAGTCAAACAATCTTAAGAAATGGGAAGGAGCTGCCCCTTCCCGAGGAGACATGAGGATTGTTAGCTGGAATGCTAGGGGCTTAAATTCCCCTAGCAAATGGCGCCTTTTTAGACGTCAAATAGATTTGAATAAACCAGATATAGTCTTTGTGCAAGAAACAAAATGGAATAAGGAGGACCAGGAGAATAGGATGAGGTTTTGGAGAGGTTGGGAAGGTGTTTTCGTGGAAGCGGATGGAGCTTCGGGAGGTATTGGAGTAATTTGGAACCCTGATAAGGTAAGTTGTTCACTTATTATGGGTAACCAGAGTTGGATGTTAGTTTTGGTGAGGCAGTTTCATTGCAATTTTGAGGTGAAGTTGATAAATGTTTATGGGCCAGTTGCCACAGCAGCAAAAAGAGTCATTTGGGGGTTGTTAACGGACACCTTAAGACAAATGAAGGATGAGCGGGTCGTGTTAGGTGGAGATTTCAATGCCACACTGAATAACGCAGAAAAACGGGGAGGTTTAAGTAATATAACCAGGGTACAAAAGGATTTTCAGGATTTTGTGGACAGTAATGAGTTAAGGGAAGTACAAGCTAAAAATGATATTTTCACCTGGACCAATAGAAGACAAGGCCACCATGGAATTGCCGAGAAGTTAGATAGATTTATGTTATTTGGGGATTGGAATCAGGCTGCAAACTTGTTAGAAGCCTCCATATTAACATTCAGTGGGTCTGATCATTTTCCGATCCAACTAACAATTTCAAAAGATGATTTCAAAGGTGGCTCACCCTTTCGTTTTGAAAAAATGTGGATTCGGGATTCGGGATTATATGAGTTGATTTCTCAGTGGTGGGTAGAAATTCGGGCTGGAAAGCAATCTTACTTGTTCACTTTCCATAAAAAACTGTCCAATATCAAAACCAAACTTCGAGTATGGAATAAGGAGCATTTCAAAGATATCTTTGAAGAAAGCGATAGGATAGAGGCGGAGCTTAGAAATTTAAATGAAAGAATTATTGAGAAAGGGATGGGAGTAGAAGAATTATCGAAAGAAAAAGAATTGAAGGCTGAACAAACAGAAATTTTGGCTAGGCTGGAATGTTAGTGGAGGCAGAAATCAAGGGAATTATGGCTTCGTGAAGGAGATAAAAACACAAAATACTTCCATAATACGGCCTTAGTAAACAGAAGTAGAAATAGAATTGGAGAATTAGTGCGAGAAGATGGTTCAGTTATCAGAAATGGGGAAGAGATAAGTCAAGAAGCAATCAGTTTTTTTGAAAACCTATTTACACAAGATGTGCAGCAGCAGGGGGCAGAGTGGAATGCTATTCTGGGAAGAATCCCAAATTTAATATCAGAAAATGATAACAAGGAACTGCTTAAACCAATTAGCATAGAAGAGGTAAAGAAAGTTGTGTTTCAGCTGGGGGCAGAAAAAGCTCCAGGACCTGATGGCTTTCCAGCCCTTTTTTATCAAAAATTCTGGGAGATAATCAAGGATGACTTGACTAAGGCTGTGGAAGAGTCAAGAAGAAAGGCTACAGTTTTGGGGGCAATTAATCATACCTTTATTGCACTAGTTCCCAAGAAAAAGGAAGCCAAAAATATGGGGGATTACAGACCTATTTCTCTATGTAACACCCTTTACAAAATTATTGCGAAAACAATAGCAAATAGGCTGAAATTGGTAATTGACAAGTTAATTTCAGAGGAGCAGAGCGGTTTCATTAAAGGAAGGTCTATTGTAGAAGGTATTATAGTCGCACATGAGACCATACACATGGCTAGGAAAATTAGAACCCCAAGCATGATATTAAAACTGGATATTTTAAAGGCATATGATCGTGTGGACAAACAATTTATGGCTGAGATGCTGATCAGGCTTGGTTTTGACAGTAAATGGGTGGATTGGGTCAGAAGTTGCATAGGATCTCCAAAAAAATTTGTTCTAGTAAATGGTGTAGCCCAAGGTTTCTTTAATTCTTCACAAGGTATCAGACAGGGGGATCCTTTATCCCCCTTCTTGTTCATCATCTTGGCAGAGGCATTGGGAAGGAGTGTTAATCAGGCAAGGGTAGTAGGTTCATGGAAAGGAATCGAAGTCACTCCTGGGGTTGAGTCAAGCACACATCAACAATTTGTAGACGACACTATTTTGTTTGGGCAAGCGTCAAGAACAGAGGCAAGGGTAATCAGGAGCTTGTTGGATGTTTATAGTAAAGCTTCGGGGCAGTCTATAAATTGGAGAAAGTCAGAAGTGTACTTTCTCAATGTACAACCAAGTCTACAAAGGGACCTTACTAGAATCTTAGGGGTAAGAGTGGCAGGCCTTCCAGGGAGGTTTTTGGGGATGCCATTGTTTGGTGGAGTCAATAAGAAAGGTTTTTGGGATAAACTTGTTGACAGCTGCAAGAAGAAGATGGAATTATGGTAAGGGAGGTGGTTGTCATCAGCAGGAAGATTGTTAATGATCAAGGCAGTACTGGCAGCAATCCCAGTTTACTCAATGGCATGTTTAAAGATTCCGGCGAGCATAGATGTTCAACTCAATCAAATTATGCAGAAGTTCTTTTGGAATGGGCCGAATGAAAATAATAAGGTTCCTCTTTTAGCTTGGGAAAAGATTTGCAGGCCACAAAAAGCGGGTGGGGCTGGCATAAGACAAATAAAAATTATGAATCTAGCAATGGGGGCGAAATTGGTTTGGATGATGTGCAAAGGAAATCAGAGGTGGGTCAGAATATTGAGGAAGAAATACCTGGCTTCAGATGATCCTGTCAACATAATAAAAATCAGGGATCCACCAAGAGGATCAGCCATTTGGAATTTTATCTGTGAGAGCAAAAATCTTGTATCTAAACATATCACTTGGGAAGTTCATAATGGGCAGAAGGCTTCGTTCTGGCATGACTCATGGAACGGACATGCGAAATTGTGCAACAAACCGCAAATGGATGAGATAAGGGAAGAAACTATCAGAAAATGGGGGTCCAAGGTAAGCAACTATGGTAGTAGTGTCATAATAAATGGGTTGAGTAAGTGGATTTGGAAAGATCTAAGTGAAATCAACGCCCCGGTAGAGCAAAAGAATGCCTTAGTGCTAAGGAAGAGAATCATTTTGGATATGGACAGTGAGGATGTTATAAGGTGGTGTGCTTCTGCAGATGGGGAATACAAAGTTAAGATAGGCTATAAGATAAAATAAAATGTAGAACCTATCCATAGTTGGCCAATTCCCTTTTTCTGGGGAAAGGATGTTCTTCCAAAAGTGAGGGTGTTTTTGTGGTTGGCATTTCAAAATAAAGTCCTCACACAAGATAGATTGGAGTTGTTGGGTTTCAAAGGCCCTAATAGGTGCATTCTGTGCAAATAGAATCTGGAAAGTGTGGATCACCTTCTTCTTTCATGCCCGTATGCTGAGTACTATTGGAAATCCATCATGGGAAAACTTGGATATCAATCTCCAGTCCCCCAAGGCCTAGGTACCTGGCTGTGTGCTTGGCCGAGAAAGCTGGATATGGGCATTTTTAGTAGTATATGGCAGATTATACCGTCCATGGTAAGCTGGGAAATATGGAAGGAAAGAAACCGAAGAATTTTTAGGGATCAAGCTATGGCCAAGGAAATGTTGTTGAAGAAAATTGAAGGATCAATAATAGAGCTAGTTAATGTGGCTACAAGAAGAAGACCTATTTCAAAAAATATCTTCACAAACAGGGATGTTGAGCTAACGAATAAGTTTAAAGGGTTGAGTATTCCAACAATGGTTGGAACACAGAGAGTAGAAAAAAAGGTCAAATTAAGGAGGAAGACAGTATGGCAAAAACCGGAGGAAGGTTGGACCAAAATAAACTTTGATGGGGCTTCTTGCAGCAATCCGGGCTTGGCAGGGATCGGGTGTGTAGCTAGAAATTTGGAAGGTGAGGTGATCAGGCAGAAAGCAAAATTCATTGGTCAGGCATCAAATAATGAGGCTAAGTTCAAGGTTGCGTTGTGTGGCTTGGAGATGGGAAAGGAAATGGGTGTGTCTCAGATTCATTTGGAGGGTGATTCACTCATCATAGTAAACGCGATTAGATCCAATTCAATCCCTAATTGGCTTCTGCGAAGATGGCTAAGTCCCATTTCAAGATTGATTCATCTTTTTTAGAGTTCCGGATTAGTCATATTTATCGGGAGGGGAATACCTTGGCAGATAAATTAGCTAAGGAGGCGGTAGCAAGAAAGGAGGCTGGGCTGGGATAGGTATACACTTAGCATAAATATATTGTGTGGTGGTTAAGTAAATCAAGGCAAGTCTGGTGTGCCTTCACTTCTTCAAAGTAAGAACTAGTTACTCAAAATTTTGTTGAATGGTGACATTTTGGAAGGAGTATTCCCAATTTGCTAAGATGTCTGATTGCTTTCTGGAGGTTGGTTGTCTAGTTCAGGAAACAGGAATAGGGTAAGCACTGAAATTAGCTTGTGGTGAATGCCAAGGAAAAAAAGTGAACACGCATTTGAGCTTGATTCAGCGTGGTGTTTTGCAGTTAATACCTTTAAGTTACAATAAAATATTCATAGCATAATATCGTTGGTTGTAATGCCTGGAGGCTGAGTACGCTGAGGCGGGGTTGGGGTGTGGCGGGGTAAGAAGATGGACGTGCCTGTACACCTCACGAAAGTAAATCCTGGTGCTTGGTGGCATGCTGGTAGGAGGTTCTTCAGCCTGTAAGGAAGCCCAAGTGCTCTTTGTTGGTTGGGATAAATCAGGAAATTGGAACAGGGGAACTTCATTAAATAGTTTGTAGAGTTTTCCAACAAAAATGTATTTAGGTGTGAATCAGATTGGTGTTTTGCGGTTAAGGGGGAAGTTGGGATGGTGAAAGCAGTTTTGTAATCCTTTTTTGTTTCAATAAAATGGCGGTGGCCTTACCCAACAATTTAACGATTAAAAAAAAAGAATATAAAGATTAGTATAAAATTATTTGAAAATAATTGGGGATAAAAATATTTAATCTAATAGTTGTTAACATAAATGAACTTCAAAATAGGATTATGTAAGTGAAAAAAAAGTTCTATTGCCTTCATTGAACCTAAATTTATCTACTTAAGATATGTCTAAAATTAAGAATTCACACTAGAATATCAATATTCCATAAGAATCTCATAAAGAGGATGAATTTAATGGAAGATAATATAAAATCCTCCATATGAGGATGAATTTTATCATTACAATATGAGTGAATCATCTCAATTATATAGCCAAAAACATCAAAAAATTACAGATTGGAAAGCAAAATAATCGGACATTTATCATATTTTTATATGTATAAAGTTTAGATACCATCAAACTAAATTTAAACTTATAGATTGCATAAAGCTATAAATTGAATTGTTAAAACTAATTTATTAAGAATCAAATCTAATAAATTTTGACTTCATATTGCATACTTGTTATAAATATCTCACTAATCCAACCATACATTTTATATATGTTAAAAAATATATAATTGTTATGCCCATAATTTTTCACTATATCTTGACGTGGATCTCCTTCAACTAGATCAATTAAAAATTATTTGTAATGTTGGAGGAAAATGGATTTAATATCATTAGAGTTGTCATGGAACTACCTCTCTTGATCAACGATAGATATTATCCACTCTCAAGAATGTAAATATGTTCGAGATAACTAAAAAATAATTTGTATCCCTTATATCCTTTCATCCAATGTAGCCTATCTCTTAATTGAGATCCTCTACCACAATTAAGTTCAAATCTTCTAAGTTTTATTTCAATGGAAGCAACCACTCATTGTAGAAAAGTTATTAGTAAGTGCTAAAGCCATTTAACAAGTTTTTTTTTCTATTTGGATCCATTTTTTTTTTCCATTCTAGATCTCTTTCTAGCCATATTCTTATTGTAAGATCATAGTAAGGTAGTGCAATATATTTAATCGCATCATTCCACAATTGTATCCACTTACCATTTTGATGAGGTCTAGGAACATCAACCAAAGGGATATTAGGGAAGCAAGGTGATCAATCTAATTGAGGTGGGAAGTGTTGAGCTTGAAGGATAGATTATTAGGTATGAGGAATAAGAAGTTTGAAAAGTTTAAAGAATTGGGAGGTGATATGTGAGATAGGTTTAATAGAATCTACTTAAATAAGGGTGTTTTGTGGAGAGGGGACAATGGAAAGAGAAATAACTAAGTTTTAATCTATCAATACAACTAAGTTTCCCTTAGTTCACCATCTCTTTAGTTGGTCCAAGTGAACTAGTGATCAATATAAGAATATTTTTTGTCTAAAATGGGATCTAAACCCCTCATGGTATTTCTAGTTAGGATGTAGGAATTCAATTATTTTTTAGAGAGTTTATGAGAACTAAACCAACTTGTATCTTGGTTTTTTCCACCATATCATATTCACCTCCTTGTAGCCATTTAGTCATAGGGAGGGCATAAAAATCCATTCCCACAATTTAACTTGAGATGAGGAGTCATTAGGCATGTACAATAAAGAAAAAATGAATAGGTATTCCTTGGATTAGTAACTATAAGCACTAAGCACAATTGTTGTTGGGATCCACTCCTCAATAGATGATAAAATTAGCCAAGTATTGGGAAAGGTGGGTCAACCTTGCATCCTAATATTTTGATTTATTATTTTGTCCTCATATTAGGAAATGAGGCATCTCACTTTGTGTTGGTAGTTATTTGTCATTTGTTGAATGCTTCAAGGGAGGTGTCTAAGATGTTATAAATGCATATAATATTATTATAGCTTTATAAGATGAAACCCTCTTATGAAATATTCTTATGACATTTAAGAGCATGACTATCAAATATTTATAGTAAAGTATTGACCAACATTATGAAAAATCATAAGAAATCTTTTAAGAAATAGCAACTGTGTCAAGGAAAAAGATGTGGACATTTACAAGAACTTTTTTTTAAGCAAAAGCAAGAGACCACTTATAATTTTATTTATATATAATATTTTACAAATAGTTGGTTCAGGCAGACATACTAGCGGGAAAGAACCAACAAGAAAACCCCTAGTTGCAGTCTGAGTAACAAATTTTACAAAATATCAAAAAGACCAGTGAGGTCCTAGTACAAATGACCAATTGTCTAATTACAATGTTACAAAAGCACATTGGTTGAATAAATCAGTACATATGCACATTCTCTTATGCACCCAAAATACCCAAAAGAAGACATCATACTAGATATACCCGTGACCCGAATACATAACACAATGGAGATTACAAAACCTTACTAAACATAAGACTAATAAGCTAGGAAGCCACTTTCAAAAAGATGCAGATTTTCCACCAACATGTTGAAAGCCATTAACCGATCTTTCTTTTGTTTCCACTTGTTTACCTTTGTGTTGGCGATCATGCTCAAATGAAGGTTTTGATTTGTTTTAATAGTAGGCACATAACGATAACAAAATTTCTTTTTGGATGAAGATGGAAGTTGCAAATCATGAATGCAAACATGACTTCTCAAGAAAGAAATGGCATGATATTTTCTTTTTGAATCATCAATCTCCTCTATGGAAATGGCAGATCTGTATCTGTTTAGAACTTGGTAGAGATGTAAAGAAGTGTCATGCATTGTGGATAATAATATTCCTTGGAATATGTGAACATAGGTCTCTTCTTATGAAACAAAACCTTCTTTGAATAATTAACATTAGAAATTAATACAGTTTGGCGAGCATATTGTATAATCACACTAGAAACCAACAATGGAAGATTGAGAGTCTCAACTAAGAATTCCACCTTATAGATAACATTCATACTAGAAGCCAACAACAAAAGACCAAATTTCTTAAATAAAGTTCATGTGTTATATATCATGCCTTTGAGGGGTCCACATGTACCATGAGCCTTTTGAAATCCTTCTCCATCTAAATGCATCCATTCCAAGACCATTGGGAGGTGGGTATACAATATGAGCCAAGTATTAATTTCTAATGTTAATTATTGAAAGAAGGTATATAAATTATTAGAGCATCTTAATTCTCATACAGAGTTACATCTTAGTCAATTTCTCAATGTATGAGTTCCATATATTTGTAAATTTTTCTTAATATAAAAACATATTTTATTTCATTAAAATTAACCTATCTATTCCATGTTACAAAGGATGCTCTTATTTTAAATTATAAGTATATAATTCAAAATTAATTAGTAATTTTCAAGATAGAGTACACACATTTCTTTAGTAAAAAATAAAATAGTATTCTTATTTCCATGTGAGAGTTATGTAGAATGGTAGTTTGACATGTCTCAAAAATATTTCTTTCATATATACTAAATTTTTATCATTGTACATTATGAGTGAATCATCTCAATTATATATCCAAGCACATCAAAAATTTATAGAGTGGAAAGAAAAATAATCACACATTTATCATATTTTTGTAAGGTGTTTGAAAAGACTAAAAGTTTCCCTAGAAAGAACTAATTAAGGAATAAAAAAAATGGAAAGTGTCTACCTCATTGTATGTTGACCTTTCCCATATAAAAAGATCATGGAAATGCTAAATGAGTTGATATAAGAATTTTTAAGAATGAAGGCACAAAATTCATAACACTAATCCTAAAAGCAACAAGAAAGGCAATGAATAAAATCTTCCTAGTTATTTTGAAAGAAACTTTAAAAGGTTCTAAATCCCCTTCACACCCCTTTCTAAATGAAGATAAAATAAATAAGTTACCAAATATTTCTTAGAGTTTAAGGTGGTGATTTTAATATGATTTGAGAATAAATAAGATAAATTAGATGAAATCAAGTTTTGTTGTAAAGGTGATGAATTTTGGGGGAATAAGATGAAAATAATTTTGAACCTAGTTGACTCATTAAATGGCAATAAGATAGATTTTAAAGGGCTTTATTTAAAATATGTAATAGTTAGATATGTACTAATACATTATATTCTCTATTAGATAGTTATTTCTTCCATAAACATTTCTTAAAATCTTATAATTTATTAATAATAGTGATGTGTGCATCCCTAGACACTCTTTGATAACCACACTATTAATGTTTCTATTTTTACTAGAGGATACTCTAATTGAAAAGCATGTAAAGAGGAAGGGTTAGTTAACCTTGATATTAATGCAATGAAAGGTGGGATTATCTTGATGGTATCAAAGTTATCTTAAAGATATATTGAAGGTTTTTCTTCTATGCCTGAACACATTTAGTGAAATATAATGAATATGTGTTATCCTAGAAAAATATGTATAGCATTAAGGATAAAATTTAGACTTTAAGTTGAAAGAAAATGTCAAATATTTAGAATAAAAATGGTGGGGATGGAATACAAGCTTCAAGAATCTCCTTGTAATAATTAATTGCAATAATAAATGATTAAAACTAAACACGAATGGATATGTCACCAATAATTTTTAGATAAAATGACTAAAATTAGAGCCAAGATATCTTAGTTCAAGTATCAGGATAAAGGTATCAAATTCTTATTCAATGTAAACATAGCTAAGTTTGATAGATAAAAAGTTGTCCCCATTAATACTAGGGGAGCATTGTCTAATGAGATTAAGTTGACACTATTCAATTTTTAGAAGTTAGAACCCTAACATTTATATGAGGAGCTTGTAAAATAGAACCTTATTAGGAAGAGTAGGAGAGAAGAAATGAACCCATAATAATTATACTTATACAAATAAAAATAATAATAATGTTTAACCATTTCAAAATGTTAAATTTGTTTCACTATGATGATCAATAGCTAATTTGTACAAGGAGGCCACAATTTATAGGGAAATGAAGACTACATAAGAGGAGAATTTATAACATAGTAGCTTTGTTGTAGTTGTTTCTTTAGCATTAACTATTTTCTCTTTTTTCTTTTGTTGAACTGAATATTTTATTTGATCTCTTAAAACTTATCAATAGTACTTGATCTTCATAATGATTATTTTCTTCTTTTTCAATTATTATCATCTTAGAAGGAATACCATTTCAATTAGAGCGGGGAGAAATGTATTTTTCTTTAAAGTATTTAAAATATTATATTTATTTGATGGTTCCTTCTTAACCTCTTCCACTCCTTGGAAAAAATTATCCAACCACTTGAATCTCCTTATATTAATCAATTTATTTCTATGATTTATGTATGTGTTTTTAGTGATTTACTCTTTATCCTTTCAATTTATTCATGATATACTTTAATATAGTTATATGTTCAAGTATACAATAGTTTTTCATAATTGGATATGCCTTAAGAAACTCTTTAAATGTGAAATTATTTGATGAGGGAAGATATAAATTAAGGTTATTCTTTCTTACTTACCTCATGCTCATCCATATTTTTTGTCCATAAATATCTCAAATCAAATTGGATTTTGCAAAGAGGATAGCTATATTTTAAATATTCTCTTAGTCAAAGTCATTTATTTCTTTGTACAAATTTAAAATTGACTTATGTAATTTAATTTTTAATAGTTTTAACATGGATATATGAAGAATAGTTTTAAATATATATATATATATAGTAAAGTGGACATATTTTTATATTTTCCTAATACTAGAAAATTTAATAATACCTTCATTCCTTCTAAATCCTAATAGAACTATTTTATTATACATTTCATTCAAACAATCTAGTTTCTTTCCTCTAAATTTATTCTTCGATTCATACATTTAGTTCACCAACCATTTTTGGAGTAATGTCATAAGACTCAAAGGCAAAATATGAAGAATTTTATCCAAGTTTCCATTGTATGCACCCTAGAAACTTTATATCATGAACTGTTTGATATAATTTCTCAAATAAATTTGTTAATGAACTGTTTGATATAATGCCTCAAATAAATTTCCAATAGTGTTTTTGACGGAGTATGATAGAAATAGTGTTTTTGATATAATGCCTCAAATAAATTTCCAATAGTGTTTTTGATATAATGCCTCAAATAAATTTGTTAATGAACTATTCGATATAGGGTGCATACAATGGAAACACTATTTCTATCATACTCCATCAAAAATTACCATGAACTATTTGATATAATGCCTCAAATAAATTTGTTAATGATTTGTTTGATATAGGGTGCATATAATGGAAACACTATTTCTATCATACTCCATCAAAAATTACCATGAACTGTTTGATATAATGCCTCAAATAAATTTGTTAATGAACTGTTTGATATAATGCCTCAAATAAATTGGAGGTGCCCTGGTAAAAATGTATGCAAAATGTGGAAGCATAGACAGGGCATGTTAATTTTTTGACAGAGTAGAAATGTATCATAGAAATAGTGTATTTTGAAAACGCTTTAAAAACTTTCAAACAAATGCAGTTTCAATTCAACAAATTTGAAAAATTTTGCATTTAGGGTTTCGAATTTAACAAACAAATGCATTTTGAACTCTACAAAATTTGAATTTCACATACCTGGTGCTCGATATGCAAGTTGGGTTGATGAACTTTGGAGAGACGAAGTTGAGTTTGCGTTCGTCAAAGAGATGAAGTCAGTTTGTTCGCCGTTTGCATATCACGGTCTTGGTTCGCTACACGCACAAGCACAGGGAAAGCAACTGGTAAAAAGCAAAAATAACAGTCGAAAATGACAATGTTTTTTTTTTGTCTTATTTAAGGGGGTTCGGTCGAACCCATGTTCGACCGAACCCCTTTAAATAAGATTATTTTTATTTAGGGTTTGGGGGTTCGGTCGAACATATAATGAGGTTCGGTTGAACCATTGAGTTCGACCGAACCCATTGAGTTTGGGGAAAAGGAAAAAAATGAAATTTCCTTCCTCATAAAATTTGTAAACCACTATTGTGGTTTGACCCACACATCATAGTTATTTTATGCAAATCTTACAATTAAAACATTCCTTGAAGCATTATGTCAAACAATTCATGTGCATTGTCTTTCACATTTTGCAAATATGTTCAAGTCCACAAGAGAAAAAAATCATTTTCATAACTAACCAAGCTTCTTGCACATAATTTTTTTGTTTTTGCTTTTGACAAAATGAGTTGCCATACTTGAGACTATTGCAAAAATCCATATTTTCCCATACCATTCTTTTCGTGTGCCACGTTATTTTCCTCATAGCATTTGGAGAATAAAATATTTACATACGCTTATATGTGCAACCCCAAGTAAACAAAATCAAATGTGTGAAGCCTAATGCATAGCAAGTAAAATAAAATGTCCATCCTTGAGAGTTTGGGACGAAAAATAAATGAATTAAAATTGCCACTTTTGACATTTTTATTTTTATCTTTTTTATTCTTATATTTTTAATTTCTACTAGGGTTCATCATGATTTAGTAAAAATGAAATAAATTTCACTTTAATCCAAATATAAGGCATACATCTTCTCACCAATTTATTTTCTCTAGTTTTAATCTCACCTTCAAATTAAAATATTTTAATATAAATTAACAAATTAAAAAATTAGTTTGGAGCTTCAACAAGATTGTTGTCACAACCCTAAATCACATCCAAACAAGCTAAGAATTTACAAGAAGGTGCAAAGTGTAGCATCGCTCCCCATTTCATCACTAGAATTTGTATTTTTTATTTTCAAAGTGCTAGTTGCTCATAGACCTTGCTAATGGTTAAATTGTTCACTCATGAACTTAATAGAAAGTTTTCCATGAGCTCAATTTTATCTTGAGAGACTTAAAATTAAAATTAAAAGTTGATGACGAATTACCTAAACTCGCCTAATTGCTAGATTCTTAAAATTTGACCTCAAAATTTGATTTGTTTGGGGACACTCTCACCATGAAAATCATTTGTTCAAGGCTCCATTTTTTTTTGAATTGAAATAAAAAATGGGGGTGAATGGAAAAACAAAAATTGTCTAATACCAAAATTCAAATATTAACATTTAAACTTAAGCTACTTGTAAATAAAATGTGTGACCAACATGTCATTCTAGAGATGAAAAAAATATCCTCACACAAACTAAAGTTGGATGTATGAGATATGGAGGGATAAAAATTTGTCTCAACAATGGCTCATTTTTTAGGATGTACGCTCCTTGTGGGCATAGCAAGATCCCAAAAATAATTTTTAGGGTGCATACTAAATTACCTTATCCATTAGGCAAACAAACTAACCGACATTCAAAGTCCTAGATTTATTGGTGGATTAAAGCCACAAAAATGTGAATCCAACAACTACATCTATCAAAAACCATATTCTCTGATGACTTCCTAAAGTTTTCTTTGAAAACACACTCTGCCCAATTGCCATACATGACCACTAAAACTTTTGAACATCCCTTGAGATATTTGTTGTAATTTTTTCTTTCATAATCCCTTATTGCATACAAAGATTCAATTGCAAATACATATATGTCACAACCTTTAAATACAAAATGTTCAATTATACTAAATATTTATTTAAATATTTAATTATGTATTTTTTTCAAATCCTCTATATAAGTTTACATTCATCTATTTTGTCATGGTTTTCAATAATTTTCTTCAAACTCTTAAAAATTAATTTTTTAAATGCAACTTCCATCTAATTCAATGTTGAAATCCATGTACAACAATGAAGATTAATAAAATCATCAAATGAATGGTCTATACTATCAAAACAAAGCAAAAGAACTCAATATAAACATCTAGCTAAAATGAAAAAGAGTGAATTCCACTAGCCATGATGGAAATGGACTACTATAAGCAATGCAAATGGAATTCATAAGCAAGTTTGTGTTAATTTGATATCCTCTATTTAAGTTTACATGAATTCATTTAAATTATGTCATGTTTTTCATTTTTTTTCTTCAAACTCCTAAAAATTAAACATTTTTATGCAACTTTCATCTAATTCAATGTTGAATTGTATGTAAAACTATTATGATTAATAAAAACATGAAAGGAATGGTTTATATTGTCAAAACTAAACAAAAAAACTCAATATAAATATTTCAATTGTACCAAAATGAATATATTACCTGAGATAATGAAAAATGGTGTAGAAACTTCAAATTGTCTTCTTCTACGTTGTCTAGCATGCAAATTGGTTTTGAAAAAGGTGATGGATCAAGCATAATTTGGTACAACAACAAGTCAACTGCATAAAAAGGTGTTTCTGAGTCAGATAAAGTGCATAACTAGACAAATGCAGAGAATTGTGGGCTTGAATCATGGGTCAACTCCTTTTTTACCATTTTTGGAAAATGCACATTTGGTGCTCGCCAAATGTGATGCAAAATGTGTCATCAAGTTTGACAAATTCCAAATGTTCTATTTCAATGCTTTGCAATTTGGTGAGCACCAAATGTGCTTTATAGAAAATTTGTCATTGTGTAAGCCTTGACTGTAAATGAAGACTTATGGAGGGGAGAGAGAAGAGTGGGATTAAGATGTAGAGAAGAGTGTAAGACTATTTTAGGAGGAATGAAGATGCAAAGAAGGATGAGGAGGCTAAAAATATTTTTTTATAATTAAGTTTTCCCCAAGCATCACCAAGAGTGACAAATTATCAACAATTGTCTCATGATACGTGTGAGCATGCTCTTACTCATAATTTTCCTACAAAGTGATTGTGCTAACTAGCAAGCTAAAAGGACAAGAAAAACTAAGAACACACCATTTAACTATCCTGAACCCTAAACCATATACCCTCATCCCTTAAACCCTAAACCCTAAACCTAAAACCGTTGACCCTAATCCATCAACCTACACCTTAAACCCTAAACCCTCTACCCTACACATTAAACCCTCAAACCTAATCCCTTAACACTATCCCTTAAACCTTAATATGTCAACCCTCAACCCTTAAACCATAATACCTCAACCCTCAACCCTTAAATCATAATACCTCAACCCTCTACCCTCAACCATAAGTGGGAGAGACCTTAGAGAGAGAGAGAGATGAGAGGGAGAGAGAAATACAAAAACCTAAGAGAGGGAATTGGAGTGAGAGAGAGGGAGAGAGAAAGACCTAAGAGGGAGAGGGAGAGAGGGAGTTGGAGTGAGAGAGAGAAAGAGTTATCTAGTTAGGGTGGGAGGGAGAGACCTGAGAGAGGGAGAGGGGTTGGGAGGGATATTTTGAGGGAGAGACCTGAGAGAGAGGGAGTGAGAGAACTTGAGAGAGAGATGAGAGAGAGAGAAGAAAAAGACTGAGAGAGGGAGTTGGAGTGAGAGAGAGTGAGTCTAGGTAGGGTGGGAGGGAGTGAGACCTAAGAGAGAGAGACTTGAGAGGGAGAGAGAGAGTTATCTAGCTAGGGTGGGGGGAGAAACCTAAGAGAGGGAGAGGGGTTGGGAGGGATATTTTGAGGGAGAGACCTGAGAGAGAGAGAGGGAGTGAGACTTGAGAGAGAGGGAGTGGGAGACACTTGAGAGAGAGATACATGAGAGAGAGAGATAGGATGGGGAGAGAAAGATAAAGACCCAAGAGAGGGAGTTGGAGTGTGTGTGTGTGTGAGAGAGAGAGAGAGAGAGACCTAAGAGGGTGAGAGGGAGAGAGAGGGAGTGTGAGAGAGAGTGGGTTGGAGTGAGAAAGATTTGTCTAGGTAGGATGGGAGGGAGGGAGACCCAAGAGAGAGAGAGACTACTACATCAAAGAAAGATAGTTATCTAGTTAGGATGGGAGGAGGGCAGGGAGAGGGAGAGGGAGAGGGGGGTGGGAGGGATATTTTGAGGAGATTCTAGAGAGAGGGGTTTGGGGTTAGAGAGGTGGTCTAAAGGGTAGGGTGGGAGGGTGAGACACGAGGAGAGAGACTTAGGAGGAGGGGGAGAGGGATTATCTAGTTAGGGTGGGGGGAGAGACTTAAGAGAGGGAGAGGGGTTGGGAGGGACATTTTTAGGGAGAGACCTGAGAGAAGGAGAGGGATTGGGAGGGATATTTTGAGGGAGATACCTAAGAGAGAGGGAGTGTGGCCCATGGGAGAGGGGGTTGGAGTGAGAGAGAGTTGTCTAGGTAGGGTGGGAGGGAGTGAGACCTGAGAGAGAGAGAGAGAGAGAGAGAGAGAGAGAGAGAGAGAGAGAGAGAGAGAGAGAGAGAGAGAGAGAGAGAGAGAGAGAGAGAGAGAGAGAGAGAGAGGAGAGAGAGAGAGAGAGAGAGAATAATCTGGATTAGGGTGGGGAGACATGGGGAGAGGTGGGAGGACTTGAGAGAGATGCAGAGAGGGGTTATCTGGTTAGGGTGGGGGGAGGACATGAGAGGAGAGGGAGTGGGAGAGACACGAGAGGAGATACAGGAGAGGATATGAGGAGGGAGAGAGGAATAAAGGGCCTGAGGAGAGGGGTTAGATTGGGAGAGATGAGAGACTTGAGAGAGAGAGAGGGAGTGTGAGAGAGGAGGTTGGAGTGAGAGAGATTTGTCTAGGTAGGGTGGGAAGGAATGATACCTGGGAGAGGGAGAGGGGGTGCGAGGGATATTTGAGGGAGAGACCTGAGATAGAGGGAGTGTGAGAGAGGGGGTTGGAGTGAGAGAGAGTAGTCTAAGTAGGGTGGGAGGGAGTGAGACTTGAGAGGGAGAGAGAGAGTTATCTAGTTAGGGTGGGGAGAGAGACCTAAGAGAGGGAGAGGGGGTGGGAGGGATATTTTGTGGGAGAGACCTAAGAGAGAGGGAGTGGGAGACACCTGAGAGATACCTGAGAGAGAGACTTGAGAGGGAGAGAGACCTAAGAGATACTTGAGAGGGAGAGAGAGAGAGAGATGGAGTGGGAGAGACCTGAAAGAGAGAAACTTATGAGGGATAGAGATTTGTCTAGTTAGGGTTGGAGGTAGAGACTTGAGAGGGGGGGAGGGGGTGTGAGAGATCCAATAGATAGGGGGTGGGAGGGAGAGAGTGGGGGAGAGAGAGTTGTCTAGTTAGGGTGGGAGGGAGAGACTTGAGAGAGGGAGAGGGGGTGTGAGAGATCCAAGAGATAGAAGTGGGAGGGATAGAAGCGAGGGAGGGCAGGGGTGGGAGGGATAGAGGGAGGAGGACTTAGAGAGAGAGGGTGGAAAGGGATAGGGAGAGAGGGAGGAAGAGACCTAAGAGGGGGAGTTGTCCTATACATTAAACCCTCAACCCTATACCTCAAGCCCTAAGGATGGAAGACAAGGTAGAGAGTGTAGGAGAGACCTAGAGAGGGTTGAGAGAGAATGGGTACGTATTGGTTAAGAGGGAAGGAAGAAAAGAGGGAGTGAAAGGTAAAACCTCAACTATCCATCAACGATCATAAACTGTGAACTCTACGTGTTATCAAAGTGGTGGAGAGGGACACAAAGAGAAAGCAAAGTTAGTTTTTTGTCAAAGCAGCTCATTTGGCGAGTGCCAAATTTGGTGCTCTCCAAATGGCACATCCCATTTGGTGCTCACCAAATGGGATGTTCCATTTGGAGAGCACCAAATTTGGTGCTCATCAAATGAGTTGCTTATAGACATGATTTTCTCAGGAGGGTACCAAATTTTCACATATTTTTGGCCATGTTAACCCTCAGGTTTACACATATTTCAATGCAATTTTATAAGAAAATCGTGATGACATTAGGCTCTCTTTACCTATATAATCATACAATTTTTTAATATTTTGATTATGTTAAGGTTTTCATCCATAACTTCTCTTGTTATTGCCTATGGGTTTTATCAAAAACCAACATGTGCTAGTTTTAGGATAGAT
>VDFB02000015.1:394287290-394345687 GCA_007258455.2 Sequoia sempervirens | reverse complement strand
GGGAGAGACCTAAGAGAGAGGGAGTGGGAGACACCTGAGAGATACCTGAGAGAGAGACTTGAGAGGGAGAGAGACCTAAGAGATACTTGAGAGGGAGAGAGAGAGAGAGATGGAGTGGGAGAGACCTGAAAGAGAGAAACTTATGAGGGATAGAGATTTGTCTAGTTAGGGTTGGAGGTAGAGACTTGAGAGGGGGGGAGGGGGTGTGAGAGATCCAATAGATAGGGGGTGGGAGGGAGAGAGTGGGGGAGAGAGAGTTGTCTAGTTAGGGTGGGAGGGAGAGAGGAGAGAGGTGGGGTGAGAGATCCTAAGAGATAGAGGGTGGGGAGTGGACAGAGCCAGGGAGAGAGACTGAGAGAGGGGTGGGAGGGAGGGAGGGAGTGGCAGACTTGAGAGAGAGGGGGTGGAAGGGATAGAGGGAGGAAGAGACCTAAGAGGGGGAGTTGTCCTATACATTAAACCCTCAACCCTATACCTCAAGCCCTAAGGATGGAAGACAAGGTAGAGAGTGTAGGAGAGACCTAGAGAGGGTTGAGAGAGAATGGGTACGTATTGGTTAAGAGGGAAGGAAGAAAAGAGGGAGTGAAAGGTAAAACCTCAACTATCCATCAACGATCATAAACTGTGAACTCTACGTGTTATCAAAGTGGTGGAGAGGGACACAAAGAGAAAGCAAAGTTAGTTTTTTGTCAAAGCAGCTCATTTGGCGAGTGCCAAATTTGGTGCTCATCAAATGAGTTGCTTATAGACATGATTTTCTCAGGAGGGTACCAAATTTTCACATATTTTTGGCCATGTTAACCCTCAGGTTTACACATATTTCAATGCAATTTTATAAGAAAATCGTGATGACATTAGGCTCTCTTTACCTATATAATCATACAATTTTTTAATATTTTGATTATGTTAAGGTTTTCATCCATAACTTCTCTTGTTATTGCCTATGGGTTTTATCAAAAACCAACATGTGCTAGTTTTAGGATAGATTTTTACTCGTTCATCATATCTTGAAACAAATTACATTTTTTTTAACTAGATTCCATTCTACACATGATGAAAAAAAAATGATTTTCTAATAGTTTTCAAAAAATTTAGGGGGGAGCACACTCAAATTTTAGCTTTTCAAGATGTGTCCACTTCGAATATATTCATTAAAAAAATTAGCCAAAAGAACGGGGATAAACTACATGGTGTTAGCTAATTTCTCACCGTTCGAACTTTTGAAATTCTAAAAAAAATTAATGAAAAAGGGGGGCCTCATACACTATGCTATTTTTTTTTATAAAAACAGGTCATGTTTTGCCCCCCCCCCCTCCTTTTTTGAAACCCTTAATCTTCATTATTTTCAAAAAAAAAATAGTAGCTTAGAAAGTAGGCTCAGAGCACTTCAACTCTTGTTCTTGTTGCATCTTTAAATTTTGAGTGTAACTATCTTCATTTTCTCATGGCATCTTAAGAGTCATTTTTGTGTCACAGATTAGTGCACACACCCATCTATATAACCTAGACATCAAAATAAGTACTAAAAAATTCATGTCACTAAAATATTTGAAAAGAAGGTGTGATAGCTTCCCCCCTTTGTATACCCCTTGGAACATGTGGTGTAGGTCATCTTCTAAGGTGATGAAATATTTAAGTAGATACACTAAAACTTAAAAAGGAAGAAGAGTTAATTAGATCACTTTTAATCCTCAAAATTGCCTAAAAGGTGCAAAAGGAGAGCATAGGTGAATCCAATCACCAAATACACAAATAATCTAAAAAATCAAAGCAAACACATTAATTTTAGCAACCCAAAACCAAATGTGTGATAGTTTCAAATTGAAGTCTTTGCAAGCAAAGCTGCAAAAAAATGAGCTAGTAGTTTTGAATATATTCTTCGAAAAACATCTTAAACACAAAAGTATTATAGGAAAAATGTTTTGTTTAGTTTTTTACCTTGAATAGTAATGACTTGCAATAAAAAAAATATTAGAAATTGAAAGAAATCCCCTCTCAATTTTTTTGACATTTTAAAAGTTTTTATGAAAGTTTACCACAAACATAATCTAATTTAGCAGGAATTAATTGCAAAAAAATCCGAATGGACAAAGAGATAGTCAACATCCATTAAATTAAAATAAATTTAACTCAAAATTGATAGTAGATGATGAATGTGATGATGTTTTTTTGGAATCCTTCTAAACTACTGAAAATATGAATATAAACACTAAACATATGAACACAAACATTAAAAAAATATCTTTAACCATTCCACATAAAATAAATTTGTACCTCAAGATTATTCCAATGACTTCAACATCTTCTTCCAACCATTACACATGCCTTTATAGCATTCACGTAGTAGCTTCAAATGAGGATTTGTGTAACAAACTATTGAATATCATCACCTAAAAAACATAGAGTGAGGAATATAAGCTTCTTGACTTCTGCAAATAATTTTTTTAGCTTCCAAGATCTCTACAAGTGATTTGTCTATTTCTAATGATGAGATGAATGAGTTGGTGGGTATATAAAAATCATTGGAGGTGTTGTCATAGATTAACTTGTCCTTGCATTATGGAAGGGAGGATGGAAAACTTGAATGCCACTAGTAATAAAACTTTAATTGGTCATGATTTGCATTTGTCTAATTTGGCTAATGTAAAGGGCGATGGGAGGATGAATTTTAGGCTATTGTGATCCTGATCCTAAGTGTGATTTAGATAAGGTTGATATTGGTGGCAAGCTATGCAGTTGAGGATGGAGAAATTGTTGATAATTCAAAGGAAAAAGAAACAAGGCAAGGAACAAGATAAAGTAGTAGATTTGAAACATGATGACAACCAAGCTATTGGTGAACACTTAAATTTACATTATAATCAAAATAATCCATGCAATAATCATATTGTTTAAGTAGAGTAGAGGAAAGAGCACATGAGGAAAATAAAAAATAGCCAACCAGAGCATGAACAACTTACCTAAAAGAGATACAAGGATTTGACTTTAAGATACCACTGTATAAAAGGATAAAAGATACAACACAGTCTTGATAAAGACAAAGATAACATGGACTTCACAACAACAATCTCTCCAAGTCACTAGCTAAGGGGCATTGAGCTTACTATGAATACTAATGTAGGTAACCTATGAAATTTAGTATTAAAAGTAGTACATTAGGTGAGCAACACCAACAACCATTTCAACTGTAGCAACAATATGGTTCATCATTTTTTATATCACAAAAACTAGATCAAACACAATATGATCACTTCCAATTGATGCCTGCGATTTTTAAATCCTACAAAATAAGTTTATAATGAAAAAACATGAAAAAAACCATCACTAATTAATGCATCATCGCTATTAGATCACTATAAACATGCCAAAGATTAAAAAGAAAAATAGAGGCAGATTGTGGGTTTGGTCCTATCAAGTGTGCCAAATGTAAGCATGAGAATCATAATAAAACTAAGAATTAAAAATAATATTTAAAGCTCATTATTCTAACACTATGCAAACCTCTGATCAAACATGAAATATATATGTTATTGAGAATATTTGTATGTATGTTGCTCACTTGGACAACATCTGCTTGCTCGATTTAGGATTGGATAAAATGGAGGATTAAGCCCCAATTTATATAAATTTTGAAATGAAATTGAATGATGGAGATTCAATCTTGGATCATGAGTTGAATCCATGATTAGTGGATGTGAAGGGGAGAGGTGACAATCAATTTGCAAAATGGGTAGAGATTCAACTAGGTAGTCAACTCATTTGATTGACAAGTTGATAATTATTTGATTTTTTACTTAATTTGTGATCTTGAGTTAGACAAATTGATTGGCTTGTTAACGATGAGTTAACTAAATCGATTATTTAGTTAACTATTTTTTTTGGATAGATAACTCATGTGGTGTAATTTAAGATTTAAATTAATTTATTTGTGGATAGTCTAGGAAATGATTTATTTTACACTAATTAAATAATAAATATTATTCAATTAAATTAATTATGCTAAAGTAATGAAGTTAGGATAACACTAATCATTTTAATGGACTAAGAGGTGGTAAATACAAAAATTAGCGTATACGTGATTTTAGTGTCTACAAATTCAATGTCTTTAACTACTGACACACAACCTCTTTCTACTCCCCCTCTCTATCATTCTATCTCTCTTTTCCCTCTCCCTTCTCTCTCTTTCTCCCTCTTTATATATAATTAAAATATTAAATATATAATATATAATATTATATTATATTAAAAATATGCAAATATAATTTTTATAATGTTGTATTAAGATTTATATGTTGCACAAAAGTGGCCTCTTGCTACAACATATATATACGTCATTAAAACATCCATAGTTTCACAAGCCACAAGCCTTCAAACTAAAAGATGAAACTTGAACACCCATAAATATTTGATCATATGAAATAACCAAGAGTTAGTGTAAAAAATTAGCTCTCCCTTTCATAAAAAAATTGCCTTGTCATAAACTAAAAAAGACATGACATCTAACAATACTTGGTTTTATGATTTTTTAACATTCAATTTGAAAATTTGAAAGGTAAAAAGATACAATTTTTTTTTATACTACAGAGGTGTCCCCGCCACCTAGCCCAGCGACCTAGCAACCCTCACCTTGGGTACCCAGACGAACTAGTAAAAAGATACAATTTACCATCCCATAAACTATCTTTAATTGTTAAATTTCTTACAATTGCAGGGTCTGATGTCCAATTAGAGTACACATTTAAAAGAGTCAAATTAATAGACATTTTTGGCACAATATTTCTACAATTTCCTCTCATGGAGTTTGTCCTCGATCTCTTACAAATCGAAACAAATACACAGAGATATAATAGCTAGCAATAAGAAAACCTAATATTGTTATTCTTGAATATTACTAATCAGATAAATTTTCAAACGGTGAGAGCTTCCATCAATCAACAGGGAGAAATATGTCCTGCTGAGATCTATTTAATTGTGTTGCATTCTTAAGGAGCAGTCCCAGCCTTGATCTGCCAAAACTGGTCGCTCCCTCTCGTAGAGGGAAAGCCTTAGGCGTAACAAGAGGAAAACTAGAAAATCGATATAAGATGGATGCAACAATATTAATAAGGAAGTGGAGTTTGTCGTGGGTTTAAGGAATACAGCGATACTGTGATTTAGGGCCTTGGGAGAGGGGTTTTATTACCTGCACTTTGACTTGTATATTTGATAATTAGAGGGAGGAAAAATGAAATCGGTGATTGGAATAGTCGTGTCGAACAAGATGCAAAAATCGGTTGTGGTAGCAGTGGATCGGCTGGTGCACCATAACCTCGTCAATCGATACTATAAGCGCACTAGCAAATTCATGGCACACGACGAGAACAATGACTGTAATATGGGTGACAAGGTATGCACCTCAGCATCCTTTTCTTTAATGTATTGAAACAAATGATGATAATCTAATGGGGCTTTGAAACATTCTAATTTAATGGGGGTTTCAGGTGAGACTCGACCCTTCTCGGCCTTTGAGCAAACGGAAGAATTGGGTTGTGGCCGAAATAGTGAAGAGGGCTCGAATTTATGAGCCCCCTGCTTCTGATTCTTCCGATGCTGCCCGTCATACAAATGCTGGGAAAACTGGAAACTAAGATTGTAAGTTCTGTTTTAGCATGGCCGACTGTACCGGTTTTTCACGCTGTGCAAGGCTAGGGTTGATGTGCACACTTCGTCTAGACAACTTGACTGTTTTCACCATTTTAGATCAAAACTGATCTTTTTGTGATTTGGGATATCTATGAGTAATCATTGTTTCTCTCAAATAGTGAAATTTATAAAACCCTAATTTCTGTTTCCTGGATATCTATGAGATTTCATGTCAAAGTTAATATCAATACCATTCGTAGTTTGTATTAACATGTCAAAGTTAACACCAATACCAATCATATTTTGCCTTAAGTTATTGGCAATGCAATTCAAGGGTTTAACACATACTTGTTCTAAATTGTGAATTATTTCGGTTGTGCTAAACAATAGATCTCTTTTTAGGGTCGTTGCAACAACCTGGTAAACTAGACTCGATTGTATTAAACTAAGATTTGCCAGGATTTCTGTAAGAATGCAACGTAACCATTTCTTTGAGTAGATAAAGAACACCTTGGGAGAAAGGTGTTTCTACTAGTATTATATCTTTTCGCTATTTGACACTAGTTTCAACAAAAAATGGAGAAAAAAGAGACGTGCAGAAATAAGAGTTTTTGTCTAGCATGCCCCAGCTAGAGATTTATCGTTAACAGATATCGCCACCTACTTCAGGCAATCTATACTTGATAATAGTCTTTCTGTATCCAATAACCACTTGAATGATAGAAAATTAAATTATACAATTTGAATTGTTTGGATAGTACTCTTCTTCTAGGACAGAAATACAAAAGTGATGCTTTTGATCACGTTATGGAATACCCAAAGATGTAATCTCAAGACTAATTTATGAATATGATCTGAAATGCATGTTGTTTATTTTGTCAGAAAACCTCCTCTTGGATAAATATATATATTAATAAGCTAAAACTGACTCAGAGGAAAATATTTGCCAATCGGCTGCTTCAACATCATGTCAGGGATTCCTAGCCCTATTAATCTTTTTCAAAGTGCCCAAATATCAAGATACTAGTGGGATTCCTTTTACCTCCAGAGAGTACTTTGAGCACCCTTTCTAGCATCTGCCTGAAAGGGGAGAAGAACATGATTAATTCTTTGCTGAGAGGACTCTGTCAACATGATGAATTGTGTTCTGAGGGGACTCTGTCAACAAATGAAATCTTCCAGGCAGAGAGGAGTTCAGTTCTACTCAGAGCTAGGACGAAAACTTAACCAATATCCACTTCCATTAATCCACAATATAAAGCCAAACGCCATAAGGAGTGCCGCCTCAATTGACAACTTTTCCCTAGGTCAATAAGCTTCCATCTCCCAATTCGGCCAATATGGAGATTCACATTGGCAAGTTAAACAGGAACTGCATTGCAGTGTAGTTCCTGCCAAGTAGTAGTAGAATGGTTTTGTCCTTGGCAGGACGGTTTTGGACAAGTTGTTAGTGTTGTAAAAGTAACCAAAGGGGAAGCTGTTTGTATTTATTAATGTGCACTATAAAGAGATATTGCTTTTAAAACTAAAAGTGATTCAAGCAGAAACAAAAAGATTCAGACTTAGTTTTGTAAACAGTGGCAATAGTTGTCAAAAAATACAATTGACTGTAGCTGCATTTGAGTTCAAGATTCTGATCCATGATTAACACGTTCAGCACAGACAACTTTGAGAACTTTGACTGTCTATAGAGTTTTAGTTAAATCTAAATAACATTTCTAACATATTTTAGATTCTCTGTTACCGGGAAAAAATTACAGTCCACCCTAGCATAAGTTCTTTTGGAAGAAGCTTTGGCTGAAAATGATGACAAAAACAGGCAGCTTCAAAGCGAGCTGTGTGTCTTGAAGTTTTTTGTAGCCCTCTCAAATATGAAGAGATTGATACTTCAGGCAAAGTTATAAAGAAAACATACATGGATCCAAAGAATCTTTTCACAAGCCTTAGAATGGAAAAGAATTAAATGAAGAAGACAAGGACAAATAGCAGCTTATCTTGATAGCATAAATTGACAACCAAAATTAATCTAGAAAACTAGATTTTTGTCAGATTTTTGCAGTTTCCTGGTGGAGATGTTTGCAAAATGTAAAAACGTATACAACACCCGAGAATTGTTTTGCTAAATGGCTCAAAGAAATGTAACGTCATGTAGTGCAATGACTGTGGAAGCACACACAGAGGTTGCAGTGCAATGACTGTAGAAGCACACACAGAGGTTGCAGAAGGTGAATTTAAATCTGTTGATTGCATTTGCTTCAAAGTTTTGCAAGCCTTTTTCTATGAGACTATATCTCTTGTTTCAGGTGGGTAGCTTAAAGTTTGCATGCTCTTCTCAACAAAGCCATTTTGTGCATGTTTGGAAATCATTGCATTCCATGAGAGTACATTTCTTTCGGATGTTTTGCTAAACAGTTTATATGCATTGTCTAAGCTTCTACATTTTTCACAGATCGTTTTGGACATATGCTGCAATCCTTGCAGTTCATATTGTTTTTTTTTTTAGAAATTTTGGCCAAACAGTTCACCTGCATTGTATATGCTTTTACATTTTGTATAGATGTCTTTGAGTGCACTTGCAATTACAATATATCGCAAAAATTGAGTTTTGATTATGCTCTGAGTTTATGTATTGCTGTATGCAAGTGCTTCTGCAAAGAATAGTTTTGACAATATTATCGTATTGCATTTTTTGAGGTACATTGTCAAACAGTTTGCATGCCTTGTGCGTGCTTTTACATTTTGTCAAATAGTTTGCATGCCTTGTGCGTGCTTTTACATTTTACACAAATGCTTGCTAGTGCAGTTACAAGCACAACCTGTGACAAATATTCAGTATTTCGTCCTAACGCATCAGTATTGCCATAATAAAACAAATAGTCAAAGGTTGAGGATGCATATTGCATACCATAGAATATTTGCCTTGAGAGAATTATACACGTGGGTAGAATCTAAAGTAACTAGTTTAAGTTGTGAGCCGAGGCAACAATAAATAGAACGTAAGTCTAAAACAATAAGAGATAAACAAATAAAGGACTAAGCATGCAATTGCAACTACTAGCAACTTTCTATTGGTGTGAAACAGGCATATCATCTAATTAGTTTCTTGTAGGTTATATTAACATTAGCATACTTAAGCTTATATAGGTTATGTGTTTTTTTGTCTCATGTCATAGAATTAAGACACATGTCGTGATCTAATTATATCCTATCCTAGGGTTTCATATTTGTTTTTATAAGAATGATTTTTCATTGTAAATTATTACATCTCTATCCTAGGGTTTCATATTTGTTTTTATAAGAATGATTTTTCATTGTAAATTATTACATCTCTTCTACTCATGTTAGGAACCTATTGCTGAAATCAAATATTTTTTTCGTTGCTCTTGCAAATGTAGGTATCTATGGGGTTCAAGTCAGCAAGGGTTTTGATGCAGATCCTGTTTACATATTTCTTATTGCTACGATTTTGGATGACTTGTTGGGTCATGATGTTGCTCTTGTAGTGGCAGCCCCTCGTGGCTCAGCTTCTCCATTTGCTACGACATCTCCTCAACTATTGTTTATCGTTGTGGCTAGTGCAAAGACCCTTCTTCTAGGCTTATGTGTCGTAAGATGCCTTTTCCTAGTTTAAAATTGGCCCTTGTCCTTGTTTATGGACAAATAATTGAAGATGCAAATCATTTTGTTGGTATTGATTTAATTAGTAGATTCAATTGATTATGGCCCTCTCTCCTTGACTTGAATCAATGGGTGTTGGATTCTTGGAGGCCTCTTATTGAGAGCAAAATCGAGCTCTATCCTTATGCTAGGGGTTTTTCCATTATGGCTTTTCAATTTGTTGAGGATAAAGAAGCAATTTTGGACAATAGGCTATGGATGTGAGGTCAACATTCCTTTTTCGCTAAAGCCTTGGATCCCCTCTTTCAACATCCTTTGTGAGCCTTTGGATATCATGCAAGTTTGAGTTAGATTGCTTAATCTCCCTCCACATTTTTGGGGTGTTTCTTGCCTTGAAGATATGAGGAATGTGATTTGCTATTTTCTCAAGGTTGATGTTGTTGCCTTAGATTTTGGCCACACCTCTTATGCTTGTATTTTGATCGACATTGACATTTCCAAAGCTCTTCTCGGGGAAATTGTGATTATGGTGGAGGCTAGGCCTTGGACTTAGATGTTGGATTGTGAGAGTGATATGATCCACACATATAGTGTGATGGAATAATATAATTCATAATATACATCTCACACAACACAAGAGATGTTTGTGGGCCAATATGTCCTAATATACAATATATGCAGAAATAGAATAAACCCTTGAGGTAGGGTAACATCATACAATACTCCTTATGGAAGAAGCCACTTCACACTATATCTCCAAGAGATCCCAAATGCAATATCATACTTCACACATTTTACAATGCTCATCACCTCCCTTTATATAGACCTCCTACCAATAATACAAAGGAGGGGTAAACCTAATGAAGGCATACTCATCACCAAATATATTTAATTACATAAGTTGTCCATATGACATAATATAACTAACATAAGGGATGTGTGCCACATGTTGACATCTCCATCCACCTATATGCCTTATAATATCATGCCTAGGTACATAACATGCCATCCCTCCATGATATGTTTCGTCTTCAAAACTTGAGAAGAAGCCAAATAATATGACTGTTGCAAGGTTTTACAAATATAATGCCATGATCAATCATCTAAACATTTGTAGTTGATCCTCACCATTGATTTTCTTTATAGTTCCTAGATCCCATCCTTGAGCCATATCTTATTGCACTCATTTGCTTCTTTGAGTAGCCATTACATTTTTGATATCATGTTGGTTGTTGTAATTGTTCCTTTGATTCCATGTGCAGCAATAGTTATTAGCTTGTTGATTCCATGTACTATCATTTCTCCACAATTCTTGCCTCTCACAATAATGTGGATGCATATTTACTGCACCCTTTGTTATCACAAGATCCTTGTCTAATTCTTTGCAATTTTTTGTCACTTGTTTTACCAACTCTTGAATAGAATTACTTATGTCTCTTTCTTTTTTTCTTTTTTTTTTATCAATTTATTATCCTGTCTGTCAATTATTTTTCTTCCTCTAATTTACTATTACAATCCTCATGAGATTCTTGAACTTGCTCTTTCCATAGGACTTTATTATGTGTAATATCTTGTAATTTAATTTTTTTCCTCATATACCAATGCTTCATAAACTTCTTTTGCACATTGATTTTTATTGTTCCAAAAGATTCTAACCAAGGATAATGAAGAACAATGTCCAACCCATCCATATAAGCTTGAATGAAAAACATACTTATCCATAGAGAGCTTTAAATCTTCAAAAATTTGAATATCCATACCTAATATTTGGTTGTCCTTGATGTTCTTTGCTTATACATGTAGCTTATTGGCTAATTCCATGTTGATGAAGTTATACTTGCTGCTAGGGTTTATAAAGACAATAACCTTTTCCTTTTGAATTCAATCATTAAATTGAAGGATTGAATCTTCATTCCTTGGAGCTAAAGTGCATGTACTTGTATACTCTCTCTCTCTCTCTCTCTCTCACTCACACTCACACACACACACACACATTCTTGCTCTTGTTCTTGTTCTTTTTCTTGCTCTTACTCTAATTTTTGTTCTTGTTCTATTCTTTTTCTTTTGTTCTTGTTTTTGTATTTCTTATTCTTATTCTTCTTCTTTTTCTTCTTCTTTTGCTACTTCCTGTTGTGAAGAAGTTCCATAAAAATAAATTTGCAATAAATCACACAAATGAAATCTAAATGATTTGGATTTTTTTTTGTTACTTACCAAGTTTGATATCTCACTTTCCCAAAAAATTCTCCAAGAAATTAGTTGATTTGTGGTCTTGACAACAAATTTAATGGAAACCCTAATTTTTCAATAGATCACTTAATTTTTCTCCAATTACTCTACAATTTGAATTGTAGGTTGTTCAATGAATTTTTGAAAAACCCACTGAAAAATAGGATACAACCCACCAAGATGTGGGAGATATGTGCTTCCCAAATAAAATTTGTAGAAACCCTAATTTTGCAATAAATCGCTCAATTCTACTTCAATTCCTCTGAAATTCGAATTGTAGCTGCCTCAATATGTTCTTCAAAAACTTTTAAAAATAAAAACAAGAATTCACCAAAATTTGAGAGATATGTGCTTCCCAAAAATGACTTCCAAAATTGAGAAAATATATTTGCCTTCAAGATGCAAAGATCATGCTCTACTACCACTTGCTATAAAACTACTTGCAAAATAAAAATATATAATAGTAAATATGTTGCAAATACTTGATAATAAAATGCTACTTTGAGCGGGCAACCTCCTAATCCACTTCAAAGGGGATTCCTCCAATATTCTTCAATAAAAACACAATACTCCATATGATGATAATAACTAACCTATACCTCCCATATATATCATACTTATGCGTTGGATACCACCTAGGCCAACTTAGATACTTAAGTATAACTTCTAAGATGGCCTAAATTCATATATATGATTATAACAATGATTATGTAACTTATTTAAGAGTTAAAGTAGCCACAAGTCAACTACTAATAACACAATACACACTATGGGGTTAGGGGCATAACAAAGGGTCTTCCCTTTCGTTGCAAAAGATGTTTCTCTAATGGACACCTTGCTTTTGAATGCTCCTAGTCTCGTCATAAGTTGGTAGGTTCAACTACTTGGAGATGGAATGCCCATCCTAAACACTTAAATATTGGTGATTTTTTTGACATAATGCCCATCCTGAACACTTAACTGTCTATGATTTTTCAACTCTGAGGATTGCAAGGCTCCTAAGGCCCCTTCGATTCATGATGGGATTACTATGAGGAAGGTTTCCTATCTAGTCAGTGTTGAGTCAACACTTTCTTCTCTGATCGAGTTGATCCTTTTGCTAAACTTGATTCATTTGGGGATTGTGTTGGTGTTGTTTCTTCAATACCTTTGAATTTTGTGCAACTTGTGTCCTCTTTACTTAGACACCCTTCTTCTCAACAAATAGTGGAGTAGGTCAAGGCGACAACAAAGGATTCTCCTCTCTTTTCCCTTTGATCAAAGGATTTGGAAAATGGTGTACGAGACTATTGTCCAAAGAAGGAAGAGAGGCTTTCTTAAACAGAGTTCTATTTCTAATACACATGTTTTGGATGTGTTTTTTACCAGGTGAGGGCTAGGTATTGTTTAACTAGTTGGCTATTTTTGTGGGGTGTTGTAATGGGGCAACTTGGTAGCATTTTTGTTGTTGTCTAGCTTTTGTGTTGGTTGATCAAAACATGTTTCACCCATATAATAAAAAAACAAGGATTTCTCATTGTATATTGTAATAATCAACCATTATTTATTTTGTATCTAATGAAATCTCAAGCTTCATAGAAAATCAATTGATTCTCTCTTGTGTGAGGGTGTTCTAATTGCAGGTGATCCTTAGGTAATTATGGGGGTTCAATCATCTACTCCAACATGATATCAAAGCTCTAAATTTGTAATGTCCATTCATTTTTAGAGATTTGACTTTGAGCTTTCAAACAATGCATCTTGGTGCAAAATGAATGTCATCGTTGTGTCCATAAGGCATCAAAACCTTAAGATCACCTATTCAAATGGAAAAATTGGAGTCCGAAAAATTCAAGTTATTTTTTTGGTTGTCTTAAAATTTGAGTCAAAAAATCTATGCATCATTGTACCAATCACCATTATTTCTAGTCACAGAGCTTGCATTAACACGACATAAACCCTTGCCTAATTTTTAGGCAATTTATTTCATTTTTCAGGCGTTGCAATTTTTAGGGTATGAATTTTGTCAACAACATATGAATTTGCAAACATGGCATACTTTCTTTCAAAAATTTCAATGAGCTATAAAAAATTTGACAGAGGTGTTAGGTTTTTGAGGGGTAAGGTCATATTAGGGATTAGCCCTTGGTCACACTCAAACTAGTGACTTAACTCCCATCGTTCGGCATAGCCATTTTTTTACCACTACCCCTTACTAACACAACTGCTACATCATTGGCCAATTTAGCCCCCAACACCTAGTCCATTCAACTCCTACCCTTGCTTTTTTTATGCTAAAGGAGCACTTTTACAAAATAAAAAACAAATATATGTCAAAATTTTGGTTTTGAGCTCTAGATAGCCATCCACTCCTTTTTTTATTTTATTTGTATCAAGTATCTATTATTTAACTTAGAAATTAGGTTTTGTACTTTGGTTTGGTTTTTGAAAAAAATATTTAAAAAAATGGAAGAAGGGGTTATTTATTTGCTTTGTGAGGGGTATATTATTGTTTCTCTTATTTTTTGTATTTTTGAGTATACATCATGGATCAAACCCAAATTGCTCCACTCACCTCATTCAATTATTATGAGTGGAAAAAATAAATGGAGATACTTATGAAAAAATTGGGTTTATATTGAGTTATCAAGGGTACAAAACTTAAACCAACAATAGCTTTAGAAAAAAATGGAATAATAGATGTGATGAAGCTTGTGCAACATTATGCATGTTCATTTCTCCTAATCTCATTTTTCACATTGAATTACTACACTAAATTAGATATGAACCCAATAAGAGAATTTATTTGGGAAGTAGATATTTTGAGAGGCTTTTAGTTGGAGAATGAATTTATTGGTTTGAATCCAATAGGTTTTGACAATATGTAGGTTTTTTTCACCAAACTTGAATCACTCATTGTAGTTAAATTAGTGTGGCATTGAGAAACAAAAAAACCATTTGATTCTTTCCATGCTTTCCAAACTTGGTTTTGATTTTTTAATTTTTGTTTCTGCATTCTATGCTACTACAAATGCCCTTGGTACTACATTTCAAATTCCTTCACTTGATGATTTGTTAGATCAATGACCAAGAAATAAACGAAGTTGGTAAAAATGAGTAGTTTGTAGTCTCCAATGGCATGGGCTCATTGCTAATCAAAGCACAAAGGATCAAAAAATTTCAAACGAGAAAGGAAAGAAATAGAAAAAGGAGGACTTCGAGAACAATGAGCAATCAAAGGAAGCATCATCATAGACTACCCCTAAGTCATCTTCCTCTTCTAAGGGGAAATTACCTAAAAGGAGAGACTCAAATGTGCATACTGCAAAAAATAGGAACATGATGAGCATAAGCATTATGAAAAACAGATTGATGAGTTGAAACACCTTCTTCAAAAGAACAATATTCAATTGCCTTCATCTATGTCATTTAGTGCATCTTCTTCTTTGACAATATTCAAGTTTACTAAGGTACAATAATCCATGAAAATTGTGCTTTAAAGTTTATTGAGCTCTAATATAATTTACTTTTCCACTTATTAATTGATTAAATCCAACTCAAGGGTTACCAACGAATTATAATGAGAATGCATTATGCAACTTTCATAGATTTAATGGTCACCACACTCCAAGATGCATGGATTTAAAACATAAAGTGCAATATTTGATAGACAATAATATGATTCATGTAGAAGGTATCAATGATTGGGACAATCATTGGTTTGCATCCCTTATTCAAATTTTGAAAATCTAGACTAACCCATTTCCTATCCATGTTGACAATATTGAGACACATCATGAACATGATCATTTCGTACTGACACATGCATATTAATTGATAGATATTTTATGAATGACTATTACATCAGTTCTCGTGAACAATTATATACATATGCTTGTATGGGTATGGTACACCAGCGATATACACCTTCTCATGATTCTCCAATGATTACATTTTTCAATGACGGGATCCTATAGAATAATTCTTATGGACCATTATATGTGACTAGACATGATGTTTCTTTAGGTATTTTTTTCTCATTGGTCTTGTGCATTAGTTTAATATATGCACTTCAACATTTTTGTTTAACCATATATGCATTCTAGTGTTTCATTGAAACTAACTAGAATGGTACTTTGATTGATACCATGGGTTACATATTTTAAATTTATAAGTTGGTCCTAAAGAAATTCTAGTGCTATGTCATGTTATTCCATCATTGAATATGTTTAGAATGTGACTTGATAGATTGTGGATAAAACAATACAAAGTAGTTCCTTCTATTTTGCATTGGTGCATTAATTAACTTTGTCTATAAAGGTAGAGTGGTTAAAGTTAATAGAGTTAAATATAAATCATTATCTAATTTGAGTCTTTTTACTTTGGTTACATTTGAGAAAACCCCTCAAAATTCTTCATATAAATGTAAGGATTAAATGAATGATTTACATAAGTTTCACAAAGAATAATGGAGGACCAATATGAAAAAATTCAAGAATTTATTGGACCTAAAAAGCCTACTATAAGTTTGTCCGAGTTGATTGATATAGCCTCTTATTGTAAGTCACTTAAAGAAATTGAAAGACCTAAGGAACGCCAAGTTGCACATCCTATAACGTTCAAGCATACAAGCCTTGATATGTATATGCCTTCAAATTATCCTTTTGAGGAACCTATTACTCATGTACCAAGAAAGAAAAAGAAAAATGAGGGAATTATGTATGATAAACTCATATCATCCTAAGGGCATTGATTATTCATGCATGACTGACAAAGATCTTATGATTATCCAAATTTGAAATTTATCTATGGAGTCACCTCCAAAGCAGTAAGAATAATGGATAAAGAAGGGTAAATCAAGCATTGCGCCTAATCTAGTGTTTTTTCTAAGAGTATCACTTCTTATCATGATGAACACCATTTCCTCAAGGATGTAGAACATGATGCTACTTATTGGAATGGGTATGATCTCTCTAATGTTATTAGTTGAGATCTTGAGCATTATTATGCTTCACTTATTTATTAGTTGCTTTTAACTTTCCTTTTCTTATATCAATCCCTTTTTGTGTTCTTAGTTCACATTTGTTCTTTATGTTTTCTTTGTCTTTACACTTAGGCTTTTGTTTATGTCATGTTGTTGTGCATTTTCTATGCACGCTTATTTCACCTTTTATATCATCCTTTATGCTTTCTTCCTTGCTTGGGGCCACCTTTTCTCTTACTTTGTCTATGTATAGCTCTCATTCTTTCGTATATGCCTGGCTCCCATAAGTTCCTAAGTTCCATTATTAGCACCTATATCTTCCTATGTTCCTTGTTAGCTTGTGTGCTTCCAATGTTTCATAATTATGATGTCTAATTCTTATGTTATCTCCATGCATGCTTATTATGATCTTGATGGTCCAATATACTTATGACATCACTCTATGTTTATCATGTTACTATGACCATATGCTTCTCATGTTTACATCTTATATTGTGTACATGTATGTATATGTTTATGATATTTGCATACTTCCATGTGATTGCCATGCTTATCTCTTATGTTTCAAGTCAGCTAACATATTTATCTTATGTTCACATAATTCCATGTTATAATTCTTATCAGTCTCATATCTTTAGCATGCTACTTGTGCTTGAATGTTTCTTATGTAGCATTCATGGCTATCATTACCTTGTTCATTTGCCTTCATTGGAGGAAACATTGCTCTACCTTATTACATGTGTTTTCATGATCGCATTTTACCCATTTTCTTACATTTTTATAACAAGATGATACCTTTGATCATTTTTACATGTTTTATCATGATCATATCCTTTTATCCTCACCTCCAATTCCTTGCATCCTTTGTAGGCAACCAATTTAAGGGAGGCATATATGTCACTAACATTCACTTCCAAGTTATACTTTGCAATGACAAGATCTTAATCATTCCCCTGCTGAAGGGACCTTTATCAATATTTTTGTTTTGTTAGAATCATCCTCTTAGACAAAATGCTATTTTTTTCTACTTTGTGAGACTTGTAACACCTTATGCTTGGATGAAATATCTTACCCTTCATTTCAAATATTTATTTTTGGAGATAGTTTTCAAGAAAATTGTAGTTAATGCCTATCTTAAATGTGTGGCAAACGCTACTCATTACATTTTTTATTCTATAGGTTTTGGTAGAGTACTCATTGCGAGGAGATTATGCATGATGAACATTTGTATTTGTATCCTTTATGAATGTTTAAAATAGTTAATTGTCCATGTTGAATTCTTTTTCTATTTTGACATTCATTCCATATTAGTTCACATGCACATCAAAGTGAGGGAAACATATAATGGTGAAAATTGCATACCTATTCTTTTTTCCCATATGTTTTGGGCCCATTTCAACTAGATTGTTCTTTATGCAATAAGTCTACAAATGGCACATTCTTGCTTTAAATTTGGCTCATGAGCTTATCCCAACTTGTATCCATCATCAATGAATTTATTTTTGAGCCCTAAATTTCCCAATCACTGGCCTAGTTCAAATTCATGGGTGTAGATTTGAACTAGCTTAAGTGCACTAGGATTTGGACCTCAAACTTTTAAAACTCAATTTTAACTTGAAACTTATTAACATTTTCCTACTATAACCATTATGTGTTGAACTATATCACATTTATGTGGATTTGTGTGCTATACTTTTGTATTTATTTAAGGACATACACTAATTAATTATTATCATCTAGAAATCTAGGATCAATCAATAAATGAAAATAATTTAGTGCATACATAGGACAAAAGCATAATATTGTGACACCAACATTGCATCAACTTCATAGAAGGATATTATATATTATTCTCATTTGTAATGCCTCAAACCTCACACTCAAGACATTAGCCAAGCAAAAAAAAATTATTTAAGAGCAACCTAGCAACAACTCTTAACAATTAAGATATGACATTGACATATAACATTGCATGTCAACGTGCACATAATGTGTCATGCCAAGCACAATGATATAAAATGCATAACAAGGTCATTGTGGCAATGCTTCATATCACACACAACATAAGACATTGACAACACTTATCACACATCACCATTGCTCCAAGCAAGATGACATAAGCGGAAGACTTCGCAATCATAGAACAAAATTGCTATGTTGAATTTATGAGAGAGTGAAACTACACTACAATGATGATTAGGTCCTAACCCTGTGATCACATTCTCCCATGGAATCAACACGAGGGTAGGATGAGGAAATCATATACCTCAAATCCATTCCCTAAACACTCTTGATGAAACTCACAATACCAAGAGAAACTTATGCAAGCAATGGGACAACTAGGAGATATATCATGTCTTGATTAGGCAATTGACCACCATTTACCTTGACGCAAGACTTACCTACCAAAACCCAAGTGGGACATCTCCCAATGCAATGCCTCTAATTCAAAAATTAAATTCAAATTAAAGTATAAATTTATTAAGGCAGTTAAAAGAAGACCCCATTTAGGAGCAATCACTATAGAACAGGGGAGGGCTATTTTTTTATAAATTTCCACTAAATTCAGTAGTTGCCAAAGGAATTAGAGATGCTAAATGAGATAAACCACATCAACACTAAAATACAAAATGATTGTACCATCGTAAATTGTCACCCTTAACACTTTCACTTTATGTTTTGTACCCCTTAATTTATTAGACCTAATTAAACACCTAATTTCCTAAATTATGCATTTTGAGGTCCATTTGTACCATCTTTCGAGAAATTGCAAGAATTGAACAAATGCATCCAATTGATATTTTTCCCTCAACACTTAATGTCCTAGAAAATCGGACCAAGACCCATCGCCCTAGGGTGTATAGGTCCCCCTATTTTGTTGGGGACCATCTGTGTCAACATTGTAACATTCAAAATTCAACTTGCAAATGTCGGTTACCAGGATTTAATTTTCAAGAAATCAGAGAAATGTTTACAAATACCTAGTTATTGCATCATTTGAAATCTAAGTGAAATTATGTAGCAAGTTGGAGAATTTATGATCAAGCATTATTGTCAAGAGCAATATTTCAAAGACCTATTGCAGCAATTCAAGATCCAAGCATCATTTCAAATCTTATGTGAGTTCATGTGTGTTTATGTTACCATTGTTTGTGAAGGCTAACCCTTGTTGTAGGTCTCCGAGCAATTTCAAGAATTCAAACAAGCAAGATCCAAGACCTTGAAGTGATGTGTATGACTTCAGTCCTTCAAGGAAGCCATTGAAGTGTGGTGAGTTGCAACACTTTGTGATTTCATCATTCTTTCCTATCATTTATCCTTTTTATCATTAACATTGTCATTGTGGAAGTGGAAACACTAACAAGGGGTTTGACTAAGGAAAGCCCCTAAATGGCACAACCCTTTCCTTCTCTTTGAATGTGTAGGTTTCATGTTTGAAGAGGATTGAAAGAAGTTTGAAGACAAAAATTTCATTGTTGCATTTGAAGCCCCACATCTTGTCAACTCACAAAAACTCACCTACAAAATTATTCAACAACTTTGCAAGCAGAAATAGAGATCTCGAATCTAACATCAGAGGACTGTAAAATAGAGTAGAAGAGGCATACAAGGGCTTAGAGGCCCTTGGGTGACTCTATCTTATTCAAATCAGCATCAACTTTTTTAGGCGGGTACACAATCCTCTGCACTTCCCAAATCTTCCTACAATTCATTGTTTCAGTTTATCAATTATCAGATTCTTGCAATTTTGATATTAGGGCACATAGTCTAATTATGAGAATCATATCAAATCAATTCCAATCCATTCCAATTCTCAATAGGATGGAGATACAAGTTTGATTGGCTCACTTTCATGGTTGAAAGTCAGTCTATACAACTTGTTGATCTCCATCTTAATGAAACCCTAAAAAGGAGGCAATTAACCCTAGGTTCTATACATTAAAACTTAGGGATCCCTTTTTCTATGTTTCATTTTGGTGAAACATAGTCTAATTAGGATAATTGAAGCAAATCAATTCCAATCCATTCCAATTCTCAATAGGATGGAGATCCAGGTCTGATTGGCTCACTTTCATGGATGAAAGTCAATCTATATGCCTTGTTGATCTCCATCTTAATGAAACCCTAGAAAAATGAGGCAATTAACCTGAGGTTCTATACATTAAAACTTAGGGTTCCCTTTTTCTATGTTTCATTTTGGCAAACCTGACATGTTGACATTATATGCCTTCTTAAATATGAAGTAGTTCACCCTAGATCTAGGTTTTGCATTATAGTGTTTTGCATTTATCATTTAGGGTTTCATTTTTGCATCATAAAAACAATAAAAATTCAAAAGTTTTGCATCATAGGTTGCATTAGGGTTTATTTCAATCATTTAGGTTAGATCTACATTTGAAATTGCATTCACAATTGTCCTTTGTTGTTGCATATTTGCATGAGTCACATTGTCATAAATTAAGGAAATTTTGGAAACATATTCATTTGTAGACCTATTTGCACATAGAAACAAAACCTTAGATAGTCTAATAAACATTCAAATTTTGAATTTTCAGAACCCCTATCAAGAACTCAGATGCCCTTGGGTGCCTCTATCCTCCTACACTTGCATCAACAATTTATTTTCATACATCTTTGTCCCTGTGTCTTCAATTTGTTTGTGCTTACAGATCTCTAAATTGGAATTCTTAATTCATTGTATTTAGGAATCTTTCATATAGCTCAAAAAGTGAAAAACATCACATTGTTTGATTTCAAAATTGCATCAAAATCATCATTTTCAGATTGTGGCAACTTAGAATAAGTTAATTATTGCATTTTATATTTGGAAATTGCATTCAAAATTGTCAAAACATCTTCCACATTGTTGTACACTTGCATTTTGCATCACATTGGCATAAATTCAAAATTTGGAAAAATATTCACTATTAAACCTGTTTGCAAGCAGACCTAGAATCCTTCAGCAGTGCCTTACATGGTCAAACTTTGAAACTTCATAAACCCTATCCAAGACACAAATTCCCTTAGGTGCCTCTGTCCTATTTAGGCACCTTTGTCCTGCTATTTTTGGCTTAAATTTATGTGGCAGAGCTTTCTCAATGTCCTTTGTCCATATCTGATGACCGTTTTTCAATTCTATTACAAAACTATCTTATTGTGATCATTTAATCCATAAGACAAGTAAAAACATGTTTCCTTTTCAAAGATTTGGTTTTGATATGGTAACACATGGCTTGTATAATTATAATCTCCCTACTTATGAGTAAAATCTAAGGAAACGAAATGAAATCATTGACACATTTCTTAATATCACTTTTCCTAATCATTATTCATCTCCCAACATCTCTCCCACTTTTGAGAATGTTTTGGTGCAAGAGGGGGAAATCATGGGAAATCATGACAATCATAGTTTTTCTTCTCTTGACACCTCTCCTACTTGTGAAGAAGGTATCTTGGTGTCATAAGATCCAATCATTGAGTGTCATGAGAATCTTGTTTGCTTCTCTCCCAATACCTCTCCTACTTGGGAAGATATTGTGGCATAGGAGGATGAAATCATTGATACATTTATTTCAAAATATAGTAAGAGGGATTACATAGATGAAGATGCTAAGGTGACCTTAGATCCCCCCTCGATAGAAGATCATCAACAAGAAGTAAAATCCGTTAAGGTTATGAACACACAATTGTCTATTGGATCTCCTTTGATTATTGGACCTCCTAAACCTCCTTTTGGACCTCCTACGTCACCTTTTATTATAGGACCTCCTAAACCTCATGGCCATATCCTAAACTTTGCAAAACAAATTACTAGTGATCATGTGTTGCAGCAACTAAGTTATCGTATTATAGCTCACACGTATAACACTAGAAACAATAAGCAACCAAAACAAACTCCAATATACATCCCATTGCCTAAATCATATCTCCCACCCACACCTAACATTCTGCAATGTAGTGGTAAAGAATTTGATCTTGTTGAGCAACTTTGTAACACTCCTACTAAGATATCCTTGTGGGATTTGATTCAAACATCACCTATTTACCATGGAATGCTTTGAAAAAAGATGTTATCCCTCCTAGTGCACAACTAAACAATGTAGCATCCTTAATTGAGGGGATGAATTCAGGTAATGTGGATATTGTCTTTCATCAAAATGAATTACCCCCCTTTGGAAACACAAAAATAAAATGATGCCTTGATGATATTGGCTAGTATTAACAAGATTGGGATTAGGTGTACCCTTATTGACAATGGTTTAGGGATTAATGTTTGTAGTGTTAACCTTTTGAACATAATTGGAGCAGACAAGACTAAAATTCAACCATTTGATTTATCTATCCATGGTTTTGATAATGTGGGAAGCCAACCACTTGGTGTAATAACATTACCTGTCAAAGTTGGTAAAGTTGTGTTGCAAACTCCCATCCATGTCATGCTCCATGATCTTTCATATAATCTTCTCTTGGGTAGACCATGGATTCATAAAATCAAAGGAGTTCCTTCAACGCTTCATCGTTTAATGAAATACATATACAACAATTAGGCTTACATGATAAAATCTAATCCTAAGTTTGAAAATTGTTTACAAACTGAAACATGAATGATGAATCCTCTAAGAATATTGACACCAACTACAAAAGTGTAACCTTTACAAGTTGAGGAAAAAGATGAGTGTATTTCACCAGTGACAAAGTTGTTAGATAATGAGTGGGGATCGTTAGATTTCACACCTACATTCATGGGGAAGTACAAGATTGCACAATCAAAATCAAAGAAAGAGAAAGAAGCCGCAACAATATCAACACAAATCTATTACTGATTCATCAAAAGAATTCAAATCTACAACTTCTAGCAATGAGGAAAACATAAATTACACATCCACTTATGATGAAACTAATTATGAGAAACCACCTTCTTTGAAAGAAATGGAAGACATTTATGGAAGAGGTTATGAACTTTTGAAACAATTTGGTTATAATGGAAAAGGATGTGATGTAAAAGAACAAAGTATATATGTCCCCATAGAGCCCAACACGCAAGAAACAACAAGAGGTCTTGTTGTTGTCCTTCACAAATAACGAAAACATCAAAAATACCTTCACTTAATCATGACAAATAGTATTAGTTGCTACTCCTTACCATGTGGTAGTTGTAGTATCATAACATATTCACTACCATGCATGGGGGTATAAACTTGGCTTTATGCAATCATCTTTTATCTTGCAAGGAGCAGCATATCATAATCCATTTTTGCTCACCTTTGTCCCTATACTTGGGGGGAGGGGGTTAGGTAGCCTTATGTTAGGTGCATTCCTTCTAGAAAGGGATCCCTTTGTGTCTCCTTAAAATGTTACTGTATCAAGCACACTAACATTTTAAGGGGGGCATATAGTCCCTCGCCCATTGTTTGCATGTGGAGTGGACTCTTTTTAGTGATAGTAGCATACATCTCCTAGGAAGTGTGACCTTCTAATTAAAGTGTGACCTTCTAATCAAAGTGTGGCCTTCTCGATCTATGTTGTGTCTTTTTTGTGGTAACATAGAGCTTGTTATCCCTTAAGAGTGTGACTCTTCATGGCATATGATGTTCCCTTTGGTGGTAACACTATGGCTAGTATTCCCTAGAGTGTGATTCTTCTATTCCATTACTTGTCTTCTCTTGGTGGTGATGTCATGTGAGATATTCCCTAAGGAGTGACCTTTCATGTATTGAGAAAAATTCCATTTGTTGTTTTTGTAAATCACCTTTTGTGGTGGCATTATTATGACACCCCTTGAGGTTTGGCCTTATCTTTTCATTGTTTATGCACGTACTTAGGCGAGTTTATGCACCCCATGATTTGATTTTTGTTCATCCCCCATGATGTTAAACTCAATGCACCCCCTAAGGTGAGTTTTATGCACTCTCTAAAGCAAGATTTTGCAAGGTAGTTCATGGATTCAACATAACAAAGCTTGTTGGGTCAAGTACTTGAGAACCCCTCTTTAACATGGCCACCTAGCATAACACACATTTCTTTCCAGTGGAGCCATGTGTTTCATGAGTGTTTAGCATCACACAACTTGCTATCCTTGTGGAACCCATCATATTGCATGGGCACCTAGCATAACATAGCTTGCTAGCCAATAGATCTATGTAGCTCATGGGTGATGTGGTATAACACAACTTGCTAGTCCTCACAAAAGTATCCTCTTGTCTAACATTTATTCGATGGATGATGTTTGGTATTTGAGACAATTTAAGATTGAGGTCTCTTTGCCTTACTGACTTGAATCTTTTAGTACTAACCTTGTGTTTTATTGTGTGTCATTAGTGTGTCTTATTTATGTTTGTATCGTGTTTACATCATGTTTGTGTTCATTTTGTTGTCATTTATATACATTATGTTATGTCATGTATTTTCATCATGTATGCTTCATGTTTTCTAACATGTATGTTTGTGTATGTTGTTTTGTTGCATATCATACATGTGTGTATTCCTTTGTGCTTATGTTGGTTTTCCATGGGATCTTGGATCTTGGGGTCTTGTGCACTCCCCTTAGATCCTTTTTCATCCTATCTCTTCAACATTTGGACAATCGAACCCCTCTTGACATATATTTTTCTACTTTAGTGTGAGTCTGAGCATAAGTAATTACTCTCACTAAAGTGGGGGCTAAATGTACCATTGTAAATTTTCACCCTTGACAATTTCACTTTATGTTTTTTTCCCCTTAATTTATTGGACCTAATCAAGCACCTAATTTCTTAAATTATGCATTTTGAGGCCTATTTGTACCATTTTTTGATAAATTGCAAGCATTGATCAAATGCATCCAATTGATATTTTTCCCCTGACACTTAATTTCCTAGAAAATAGGGCTAGGACCCATTTTCCCTAGGGAATATGGGTCCCCCTATTTTACTAGGGACCAATTTTGGATATTTCGGTGTCAACATTGTAACGTTCAAAATTCAACTTGCAAATGTCAGCTATCAGAATTTAATTTTCACTAAATTAGAGAAATGCTCATAAATACCTAGTTATTGCATCATTTGAAATCTAACAGGCTCTAAGTGAAATTATCTATCAAGTTAGAGAATTTATGATCAAGCATTATTGTCAAGAGCAACAATTCAAGATCCAAGCATCATGTCAAATCCTATGTGAGTTCATGTGCGTTTATGTTATCATTGTTTGTGAAGGCTAACCATTGTTGTAGGTCTCCAAGCAATTTCAAGCATTCAAGCAAGAAAGATCCAAGACTTTGAGGTAATGTGTATGACTTCAATCCTTCAAGGAATCCATTGAAGGGTGGTGAGTTGCAACACTTTGTGATTTTATCATTCCTTCATATCATTTATCCTTTTTATCATTAGCATTGTCATTGTGGAAGTGGAAACACTATCATGGGGTTTGATTGAGGAAATCCCCTAAATGGCACAACCCTTTCCTTCTCTTTGAATGTGCAGGTTTCAAGTTTGAATACAAAAATTTCATTGTTGCATTTGAAGCCCTACATCTTTTTAACTCACAAAAACTCACCTATAGAATTATCCGACAACTCTACAAGTAGAAATAAAGATCTCATATATGACATCAAAGAACTACAAAAATAGAGCAGAAGAGGCATACAAGGACTCAGACAGCATTGGGTGACTCTGTCCTCCTATTCCAACCGACATCTTTTTTGGGCAAGTACACAATCCTTTGCACTTCCCAAATCTGCTTGCAATTCACTGTTTCAGTTTATCGATTATCATATTCTTGCAATTTTGATATTAGGGCGCATAATCTAATTAGGATAATAAAAGAAAATCAATTCCAATCCATTTTAATTCTCAATAGGATAAATATCTAGTTGATTGGCTCACTTTCATGGTTGAAATTCAATCTATATACCTTGTTGATCTCCATCTTAATGAAACCCTAAAAAAAGGAGGCAAATAACCCTAGGTTCTATACATTAAAACTTAGGGCTCCCTTTTTCTATGTTTCATTTTGGTGAAACATGGTCTAATTAGAATAATCAAAGAAAATCAATTCCAAACCATTCCAATTCTTAATAGGATGGAGATCTAGGTCTGATGGCTCACTTTCATGGTTGAAAGTCAATCTATATGCCTTGTTGATCTACATCTTAATGAAACCCTAGAAATCAAAGGAAATTAACCCTAGGTTATATACATTAAAACTTAGGGTTCTCTTTTTCTATGATTCAGATACCAAATAAAAGAAACCTTAGAAGGTAAAAAGGCAATGATTGGATTAATTAATAAATTTATAATTAAAATTTGTTTTTCAAGGGGTATTGGAAGAGTGGTGACTATTGGAGCAAGATTATGTTTATAAGAGTTAAGTAAAGAGAACTATCATTTTTTTGGTGAAAATATTTTATATTATTATTTTCCTTTGTGGAATATGAACGAAGTTTCTAACAACCTGAGGATGAAACCCCTTTAGGCTTGAAATTAAGGATGAAACCCCTTAATTCCTATAACTGAGTTAATGGACAAAAACCCCCTGATTTAGGAAAACTTTAGAGATATTTTCTTTGGTTTTCTATTGAAGACAAATCATTGCAAATCATAGGAAGATTGACAATAGAAATAAGAGGATAATTTTTACAGTCTAAAACATATTCTAAGCATTAAATATAAATTATTTAATAAATAAAAAAGCTGCAATTTCTAAGTTAAATTTGCTTATAATTAATTATGCAACTATTATTGAGTTAAGGTTTATTATACTTACAAAAATTAAGGAAAATTTAAAGAGGGGGAATTACACCCAATTAAAGACATCCAAACAAATGGATAAAATTTCACAAAAGATTTCCCCACTAGGAGGCACCAACCCTCCATCGGCTTGAATGCCAACATGTCATTTTTGTGTAAGAGCATGATTCCCAATGAAAAGGAGGGAATACATTTCAAATAGAAACAATTATTAGTGAATGATTACATGTGAAGACTCACAAGACCAAAGGGAATGAATTTTGTATATAAAGTTTCCCTGAAAAATGTCTGGAAGTACTTGTTGTCCAGTGAAATGGAGGACTACAACATGCTAGAGGACTATAGTCCATAGAAAGAACACTAGCATGTTAAAAAAACACTAGTGCATAGAAGGGACACTAGTGTGTCACTACTCAAGTGTCCTAAATTTGGTTTGAGTCCAAAAAATATAATAGAGTCTAAAATTTGCACTCTAGTCCTATTTTTGCAATGTAGTCCTTTTACTCTATCATAGTCTTAGCTAGAGACTAAATGTTGTTAGATGCACAAGAAAACTAAGAGGGAACTTGAATCAATTGTATACTTTTAAAACATCAGAAACCCTCATTAACATTTAGATCCGCATTAGTTCTTAAACCCTTATCCACCATTAAACCCTTAACATGCATTAACAAAATGTAAACATGTAAAGTAATAATGCAAACACATCAAACACATAAGAACACCAAATTTACGTGGAAAACCCAAGAAGGGAAAAACCATAGTGAGGATTAGCTCACTAATATATAAATTGCAACACTCAATATAATAAGGCTCACTGCCTAGAAATATAGAGAAAGGATCATTTCCAATTTGAACTGCTAACAATGCATCTCTTATATGTTGAAGGTATAGTTCCACTAAAGCAAAAATAACTTATCAAACAGACTAAAATGTAGACACCTTCTGCTCACTACATTAGGAATTCATAAACATTAAGGCTCACAGCTAGATCAACACACTTCATCATTTTCACATCTTTTGCATCACACACTCTACATATTATCCACATAACAATTCACCTTGCATTTATACCCTTCGTGACCTAAAACAATCTCAATTAGGTCGGCCTTAATAAAACATATACACCTCAATCATGCAACATCAAATTGGTCGGCACCAAACACTTCCACAATATAAAAGTGTAGCCAAACCATGAGACTACTTAATTGGGACCCAAATCTACACAAACATGCTTCTCAACACTTTCGAGCAATCAACAATTATCCTCCACAATCAACGCTAGCACACTAGGTTGGCCAAACCTGCACTAACACTAACAAGCGACTCCAAACACCTCTCAAGGTCTAGAAACATATCGCGGACCACATAGCAACAATCCACAACATCCATACAACATATCAGAATACTCCAATACCATAAGAATATTTTGCACAACTACTGTAACCACCTGAAACTCAAAAAAACCTTCATTCTGTGCAACCAGATATATTAGCACATAAACCCAACACATCAGACAAACTTTTCAAACAACTTAGCAACTAAAACTTCAAGGGAAGGTAGATACAAACATTATAAGCACATTCCTAGATCTACAACACCAAAAACTTCACTGCAAAGAAATGCAAAGCAATCTCATTTCTCCCAAACATCATGTTTCACCAGATAAACATACTGTCAAACACATCTTTCATTGTAGAATGATCTAGAACCTAAAACTATGGATATAAAACCTTTGATCATCACTTTCAAACCATATGGGAACATCTTCAATCATGAAGAAATGCAAAGCAAAACACTGAACACCACTTTGTCACACTAATTCTCTTTTATTCAAATTTTCTCAAAAGCACTTGGAAACCAAGTAAACCAACTTCATCAGTAATATTGCTAATATCTCTACAACACATCTACAAAATTTGCAACATGCAACACTTTCCAACTACAACAATCTCCTCAAACATAGTCAAGTCAACAACCTCTACAGCTAACAATGAAAACACCAGCATGTGTTGAGATCAATACCAACAACTCCAAACTTCCAACAACTCCAATACTAGGGGTTGACATTATCAACACTAACAACATTCCAATACTTTCTTCATACAAGGGGTTGACATCAATGACAACACCCAAGAAACTCACAAACAACTCCATCATCAAACTTCTAACAAATGTATGACCATTTCAAGGACTTATACTCAAGGAAACACATGATACTCATAAAAACAAGATTACAACACAAATGAACTCCTAAATAACCACAAACAAATAGGAGACCATGGTGGACATTAACACCCAATCTCTGAACACAACCAAACAAACAAGTTACTTCCCAAGAATTGGGAGGTCAACAAGGGATTCCAAGATGAGTCCAAGGACATGATGAATGAAGGGAAATATTCTCCACACTCCCACTTTCCCTCCTATTGCAAGGAGAATCAACTGGCATCACCCATGGTGGGTCCTAATTCACAACCCGACACTAGGAAAATGAAAACAACACATATCCCAATGATTCCATAGTTAAATGTTTTCTATCATGTTACATTTATTTTAAGCCCAAATCTAAATGTGCTCTATGTTTATTTTATTAACATAGCAATAATGATGAAAATCATATAAAATGACATGCACACATTCAACACCAACATTGATGCGTGGTAAAAGTAATAATCACATTGCCACCACTTATGTGGGTGGTTTCTAATACATCCAATTAGAAGGTATTAATATGATATTACATTTAGATATGAAGACTCAAATTTCATGAATTATATACATTCTACAACTTGTCACAAACTAATATGGTGTGAATAATAGATTCAATACTCTCGAATGTTGGTTGAGCATCACCCAACTATGTGGTACCCATAGATCCACCCCACTATGCTAGGAGATAGTCTCATGGGACAATAAACACACTCACACCAAACAAGGGAGTATGAATCACACAAACGCAAATCAATATGAATAACCATCATAGCATACACATGATAAATGGTATGATAAACCATCATAGAATAGCATGCCGACAATCATAATCCATGTACCATATCATAGACATTCCCTAGGGGGAAATCACCGATATACATGCATAAGATATGAACCACATCACATAGCAATACACGCCAACCATTAATCATACCATACAAGCATGAACCCATCTAACCATACACATGGCTAGAGATGTTCTCACATCAGATAGAAAACTTAATGACAACAAGGATGAGGGTTCTAGGGGAAGGCAAGGAGTTTCATTAGAGTAGCTCAAATGTATGGCCACATAGATTGGGTATGCCCACAATCACAAGGTGATTGTGCCTAATTAATATGTGCCAACAACTTGAGGAGTACAATATATCCTTTACACTTACATCAAGCCTCTATAATTGCTCCTAATATGTTAGTTTTAACATATTGGTTTATTTTAATTACCTATTGAAGTTTACTAATCACTAAAATTATATAACTCACCCTTCTAATCCTCAAATCACTTTGAATCTTGGTCAACATCAAGAGCCACACTTTTCCTACATCCCATCTTTCAAATCCTAGGTACATCATGCCAAAACATTATTTGAGTGTGGCATGGAAACCAATGCAACGAAAGTGGGATAACAAATTGAACATGGTCTCAAAAGATTCTAAAAAAAAATCGTGAGATTTGTTTTCTCCCATTAATTAAATCCTTTCAAAATCTTTCAAAATTATTTTTCTCATGAAAAATCATGAAATTATTAAATCCACCATTATTGAAATACTTGAAACTTCATTTTTTTCAAAAATGAAAACTTCCAAAAACTAAAAATGCGTTCTTTTTCATACAAGCACAACATTCTTTTGCACTCAATTTCACATTTCTTAATTTCTTGATTTTTTTTCTATAATAATTGCTTAAAATGGGCATTCAATTTTTTTTCCAAACAATAATTATCACTATAATATTCAATGAATTCAAGACTGAAAGAAAAGGAAAGGAAAGTTCATTTTATAGTTCACAATGCCTAGTGATGGCATCCATAAATTGAAAGGATTCAAAATGCAAAAGAAATGACCAAAATTACCTTCAATTTGGAGCACAGCAAATTATCAATTTTCATGCAATAAATCTATTTTTGAGAAGCAATCCACATAAAATCCAAACACATTTTCAATGCCTTCAATTTCAAATTCAATCCAAGTCCAAACATTCCTTCAATTAAATAATTTTGTCGATTTTCCAAAATGAGAGGGAGAGAGTTCTTTTTTTGGTGTAATTTTGAAAATATAAGAATAATTCCAAAATGGCTTTGTTTTTTCCTTTTAACTCCCATTTTCCTTTGGATAATTAAATCTAACCCTTAAGCAATTAAATATTTTAACTCATGTAAAATAGTTTGCATATAATTTCTAATATAATTGAATAGCAATTCCTCTTTTTCTTTTTTAATTTCTTGATTCTCAAAATGCATCAAACATTGTTAAAATGCATTGATTAAACCTTTGAATGTAATCAAAATGTAACTAGGAAAATAAACAATCATAATACAATAACATAATTATGACTTGTACACAACACAAGCAAACTCTATAATTGCCATTGATTTGGATCTAGATTTACATCAAGTCTCAGAAGACACATCCAACACTCGAATTGAGTTTGATAGGTGTTAGCAAACACATTAGGTCCAATGCAACATATCCAATATAAATTCCATTGTATAAATAATTTGGACCTACATATTCACATGGGGAAATAACCTTGTACCTGCACACTCAAGTCACACGTCAAACATACTTACACCATACATATAATAACCAAAGCTATGCTCAATCATCCAAAAAGTTATAATATCATGTACACCATATAATCATCAAGATCATTATCACTAACATACATCTACATAACATTTAAATATTTATAGAGATAAAATACATGATACTAAAATCATTTAATAACCACATCTATAATCCATATATATAAAGATGACAACATGATAAAACACATTGACAATGCAATCACAAAAACATAACATATGCATCTCACAAATATACAACATAATCCTAATGCTAACACACCATCAATATGTAAGGTCTTTCACACCTTCAATGCATACAACAACCCATAATAAAATACATCAACTCCTCACAAGGAACTTGTCACAATATCATGCACGCATCACAACACAACAATACCAATAATTGACATGTAAAGGAACTATGTCATTGAACATGTAGATGGTCTAAACACATGCCATAAAATCATACAATAACTCATTTGGAAAACATTCCAACCAATGCATAAAATATCGCAACATGATAACAAATCATCAAATATCCTACAAATCTTCTACAACTAGCATGACATAGGACAACAAATGCATAAGTGACCATCATACCGTATATATTATTGAAAATGGTAAATCTAAAACACTGATAAACACTCAAATCAACATCTATGCATCCCATGATATACAATTAGAAATCAATGCCAAAAATGACCAACTCAAGGCACAAATGTGTGGACATTACATCCTCCCCCACTAGGATTAGACTTACTACTATAATCCTATAACAAGACAAGGATAAGGTACTCATGGTACATAATCCTTGGAAACTCAAAATATCTAACAACATCAATCCTCTAGGCTCTCACCAATTCTAGGTCCCAAACCTACAACACACTTCTCTAAAGGTGCACAAGATAGGTGAACATAAACCACTAGGTATGCAACCACCTTAGATATCACAACACTCTATCCTCGAATTGCCACTACAATTGAGGAAAATATCTAGCCACATGGTAAAAATAACCACAAGAAAAAAAAAGGTCATAACCCAAGACTTATATTGCCAGGAAACTCCATTTAGCTACCTATTAACCCAAGGAAGGAAACACAACCCAACAAATTTTCTCTCCAAGATATTTTTCAACATAAGGTTGCACTTCCTACAATCTTTCCTATGACCAATTCTTTAATCCATAAAGCTACAAACAAAACTACCTCACCCTCATACTCACCAAAAGCATGTCTCACTTACAGTAATGGTTGCTCTCTATGAGGTCCTTCCTCAAGTCCCACTCCAAAAAAGTGAGGATTTCCTTAACATAGTAACATCTCAACACAAAACTAGGACCAACTTATAGGTTCTTAGAGGAAATAATCTATAAAACATCCTCCTAAAAGCATAAGCACTCCCAATAAGTGAGGCTTAACAACATAAACCTCACAAGAAAAAACCATCCAAGAAGGTAATTAAACACAAAACATAGGAACATAACTCCATTCTACATCACAATGATGCTCAACTATGACCAACCCTAGGGTAAAAAAATATAAAAAGAATTCACCAAGCTAGGAAAACATCTAAACTACCAAGGAGAAATCCCTACAACTACTAGATTCACCAAATTGGCAACTCAACAAGAATTAGATGGATTATTATAATATAATAGATATAATTAACAAATTCTAAAGCACTTACTAATACATCATCATACCCTACACTATGTCAAAACATTAGCGTAGCTATAAAAATCACATTTAAGTGGCACAATGAGTTCCTACATGTTATTTGATAGCATGGCCTTGATGTTTAAAACACCGTAACAAACACTCAACTAACATTGGAGTGCTAGGAAACATGATCTGGAGACCAAGACCAAACAAGAGCAATACAAGCAAGAACAAGCATAGTTGGTGGACTAAGTCAACATCAAATCACTTATTAGCTAATAAATCAAGACATAATCCATACTTGCATTCTCAAGGTCAAATAGATAGAGAATAACAAACAACCTCAGACAAACATTTCAATACACATTACTCACCACCAAACATATATGGCATTCATATCAAGCCATAGGCTATTCGCAACAAAAGATCCATTTTCACACCATGCAATTCATAACATTCCAAACACTTCACAAAGTATCCAATTACATTTGACAAGAATTAAGGAATTTCAAACTTCACCTAGTTCTAATTAACATGACCATCAAGAACTAGTACTTTCTCCACAATTCACTCCCTTACACAACCCATCTTAGGCCCATCATGGACATGATAGAAAACAACATTTATATGATACATGACCAAAAAATTAAACATTCTAGTATATCCACCACAATAATAAAAGAATGTCAAGGAGGGGGAATTATCAATTCCAAAAATAAAGCATAAAATGAGCTCAATTTCAATAATAAATCAAATGTGACCAATGGTCACAATATAATCAAATAGCAAAAAAATTGGTGACTAGACTACTGATAAAAAGAATAAATAATCAATGTTGATCCTTACAAAAATTAAAGAGTTCATTAATAACTAAGAAAGTATCATTTAATTTAGAAGGCACACATTACATACACTATGTAACTAATGATATGCACCATTGAGGAAGTAAAGAACTACGCTACACTTGGAATTCAAGGTCCAAAGTGAGATATAGAACATGCTCAAGAATGACAAGTAAGCAAGTCTTATAAGACTCCAAAAACTCACACAACATAAGATCATATTTTAATAATTCTAAGCATAATCCACATTGTTAAGCAATTAAAACTTCATCACAATAAAAGCATATCATTATGGAAGAAGATAATCACAAGGTTTTCTATGGTATCACCCAAGGAATTCATAAAAAATCCTTTGTACACATGAATGACACTTAAAAAAAATCACATTCAAGGGAATCACTTAATTACAATGCAATGATGCACATAGTCACACATTAACACTTCTTTTAACAGTCCAAGGCCAAGCTAGGACATAATCAAACTCAAAAGTGAAGGCAACATAGCATGCCCACTTGCATTGGGAATGATTAACATTCATCCATGCAAGAAGTAACCAATCACATGGGATACGTGTTTAACCTAACATGAATTTTCACTTTATAATAAAATAATATTGACATGCTTCACAAGGAATGATAATATGTCTAGGGACTCTAATCTACACCAACACAATTCTCTTATAATGTATGATTGCTTTCACAATCCAATTTGCACACTATGCAAGAGGAGGGAACACAATTTTTGAGTCAAAAGATGCAAGATTTTCTAATACATTCATTATTTCCACCAAGACATTCATAACCATTATCATGTATATGACCTAATTACACCCCTTTTCTCTAACCATTTGATTAATACAATACAAAAACATACCTAGGTACCCATGAGAATCACACGAAAGTAATATAATTTTGGGACCTAAATTTTTGACCCAAATGATCTATTATAACCAATGTGGCATTTCTTTCATGCACTTGGATGGTTAATTCACACATATGGCATGCACTCTAGTGAAACCCAATGCACGATGTACTTTAGAAAGATTTTAAAAACACCACAAAAAGGGAAATATTTTTTTTAATTATAACAAGGTGGATATGAAAGGTATGTTATTATTATAACAAGATGCACACAATGTGGATGCAAAATGCAAGGTTTCTTTAATAATTTTTACCACAACACTGTCTTCTTCCACATATTAGGCATATGAATAAATGTTGCAAGTATAAGCAGATTGGTGTTGTCATCGTGTCAACTGTATAAGGAGGAAGAAGATCATTATTGGGGGATATTGTTGAGTGTGAGCAATTGATGTTATCTATGCTTTGATTAGTTGCATTATATTTTCATTAGTAAAGCTACTAGTGTCAACTTCTAGTGTTGTTGTGATAAGCTTCTACGATCTATGGTTGAGTTGCTATGCTATAGTTGGTTCAATTGTGTTGAGGAAGTGCTAAAGATGATGAGGATGTGTCTCTGGTGGTTAGTTTCCAAGTTCTTTTGAGAAAATTTGATAAAAGAGGAAAGAGTGTGTTGTTGTGGTGTTCTGGATCATAAGGTTGTGTTCTTGTGTTGCTCTACATATCTTCTAGGTTGAAGATCTACTTACGTGCTTTGGATATGTTAATCAAAGATGTTCAAAGGTGTTGTATCTAGAATCTAGTATGCTAGATCGATGTGTAGAAGAAGTTGTGTTCACTAGAGTGTGAGTTGTGTATTGCAGAGGTGTCTAGGATAAATGTTTTTGCTTCACATTTTTCTGCAATTATGCTTCAGGTCTTTCCAATATGAAGGAGTGTTGATAATTTTGGTATCTTTCTTTACTTGAAGCGGTTCGAGGTTTGGTACTTTTGAAGTCATTTTCTTGAGTTATAGTGTATGGAAGAGTAGTTTGGATGTATTGGGTGTGTACATTCTTCAAGTGAAAGTTGTTGCAAAGGAGTTTGTTGGATTTCAAAGTGTTTGTGGAATATTCCAAAGTGTGTTCAGGTGACATTTGTTGTTTTCAATTTATGGATAGTTCAAAGGAAGCATGTACTTAAAAGCTTAATGGTGTTTACACAGGTAACGATTGACCTTGGTGTTTACACTACTTGCGAAGGTGCTTAGTTGTTTGTGGAAGCATGACATGGCATGTAAGGATGCATTTAGGTCCTAGCTAAGGATTTTTGTGGTCCTTCTTCATTCCTTTCCACTACGGGAATGTTTTGGTGCCAAACTAATTTGAACTTACATAGTTGAGGTGCATAGTTGACCTTGGAGAAAGGTTTCAAGGTTGAGGTCGATATAAATAAGAGTTGATTTGTTGAGGGATTGTGTGATAGAAGAGATAGACAAGTATGATGTGAATTGTAGAGTGTTAGAGTGTGAATTTGAGAAGTGCAGTGCAAGCTTTCATGTGTTAGATTATTGGATGCAGTGAGCAGAAGGTGTCTACAATTCTTCAATCAGGTTGCAAAGGTGTTAGCGACATTGTGGTGGATTATCTATTACATTGAGATAGTTTTCTTTGTGTAACATTTCTTCTCTGTCTTTTTTTCTATTTTGGCAGTGAGCCTTTCTTTTTTTGGGTAGTGATCCCTTGTAATCGATGTTGTTATTACCTATATTGTGAGCTAATCCTCATCGTGGTTTTTCCCATCTTGGGATTTCCACGTCAAATTGGTGTTTTCTTGTGCATGGTGTTGATTTTTTTAGTTTCTATTATTTCCTTACATGCTAAATAATCATAATATATTAAGGGTTAATTGTATTAAAATGTGGATTTGAATGTGTATGAGGGTTTTGAAGTTTTAAGGTACAACTGATTCACCCCCCCTCTTATTTGTCTTATGCATTCAACAATAAAATATCTTTCATAATTAAATGCATCACTCACACGAAAGTACACAATGATCAATCAAAATTCTAGGACATAAACATTCCTTTTACAACAATGGTTTTCACGGTCACACTATCCCAATTAGATACATAAGTACAATCAGGGACCCGACAATGGTCACTCAACAATCACAAATAGCAATAGATTAGGACATCAAGAATGGAATTCACACATGAAAGAAACTTATGGACAAACAAAAGGGTCTAACTAACCCTCCAAATAAGCACTCCCCAAATATATCATGCAAGGGGATAAACCAATTAATGTACACATGTTACCTACAACACACACACAAACACACTATATCCCTACTGCACACTAATGCATATACATGGAGTTGTACCAAACACAATGATACACAAGGCATAACAAGTCCATTATGATGAAACATCACATCACACACAACACAAGACATTGATGTAACACTTACAAGACATCACCATTTCTCCAATCAAGGTGGTATAAGTGAAAGACTTAACAATCATGGAACAAAACTACCACAATGAACCTATGAGAGAGTGGAAGTACACCACAAAAATGATTGAGTCCTAACCCCACAATCGCATTCTCTCATAGACGTAACATGAGGGCAGGACGTTTTAATATAAATATGGAGGCACACGAGTGCAGGCACGGGCGAGAAAAGAGGGATTTTGAAAATCCAAGCAACGAAAATGGAGGCGGAGCAAGATTAGAGAAATCTTAGGCGAATCAGGATTTGGCATCGAGTAAGAAGCAAGGTGAGGTTGATCAGGATGAGGTGGACTCCAGAAACAAAATCCAGGTGGAACCAGGTGGAAAGGATATTCCGGTGGTTAATCCTGCAGATTCCCCTGCTGGTCAAAAAAAGGAAAAAGCTAAAGATGCGGTGGGGACCACTGGCAGCATTGGAGGTAATCACAAACTCTGGACTTCCCTGTTTGGGGTAAAACCAAATGGAAAATCATCTTTCCCTCCGGTGTAAAATATCTCTTCCCTAGATAAAGTTAAGTTTGCAATTTTTGTGCCAGATTTGCTAATTGATCATAATATTGCTTTAATGGAAATAACCCTAGTTGGGAAGTTTATGGGCCATCGACCAAACATTGAAGTGGTCAGGGAGTTCATCAAAAATAAATGGAGAATGAATGGAAAAGTCTCAGTTTTTGCACTTCCAAAGGGTTTTTTCGCGTTTGAATTCACTTGCAAAGAAGACATCTTGGCTGTTAGAAGTGGGGGTCCTTGGGTTATAGGTAAAATCTTCCCTAGCTCTAAAGAAGTGGTCATCTAACTTGGACCTTTCAGACTCCATTTTTGAGAATGTCCTAGTTTGGGTCAGACTTCCGAGTCTTCCCCTAGAATACTGGAATGAGGATATCTTTTATGCTATTGCGAGTTCCTTTGGTGAGCTCCTTTTTATTGATTCAATGACAACTGCTAGAAAGAGGTTGGTATTTGCAAGAATATGTGTTGGGGTCTCTCAAAATGTTGACCTTCCCTCATTGATCGAGATCCAGTCAAAATTGGGGTCCTGGATACAGGATATAGAGTTTGAAACCATCCCGTTTGCCTGTTTCAAATGTAGAAAATTTGGGCACTGGGCTAAAAAATGCCCCTTAAATGCTACCAAAGAAAAAGAGAAACTAGTTGGTTCTTTGAAATCGGTATGGCGAAAGAAATCAGGAGGAGATAGCCTTGAAAATAAAGAGTCTAATGTTCAGATCACTTCTAATGAGGCTGAGGTGGTCATGGAAAATAATGGAGAGGATCCGTTGGAACCCCAGCAAAAAGATCTTGTGAAAACTTTACCTATTAAGGCAAATGAATCCAATGAGGATTAGTTGGTTGGGGAAGAAAATATGAACCATGATGCTAACCCCTTTTCCCACGAGCTAATCCCAACAAAGAAAAATGATGAGACCCCGGGCTTGGAGTATATTCCTATTAAGGGACTATCCTTGGAGCTGAACATCCCTCTCCCTCTCCCTTCCTCTGAAGGTCTTTTTCCTCCGGGTGTAGAGAACTTTATGGATCCTAACTCCTTTGATGTGGTTAAGGATTCCCTCGAAAACCCGGACCATTCAGCTGAACTTTCTAGTAACTTCTCATCTTTTCATATGAATGGTATCTTGGATACATTACCCTAGGAACAAAGGCTCCTAACTGACAAGGAATGGGAATCTAGCAAAGAGACGGATAGCCAGGAAGAGACTGATAAAGAAGAGATCTTATCAAAGAAAAACAAAAACAAAAACAATGGAAGATTCCAAGTGGAATTTCTACCAAATCAAAAGCAAAGGCAGACTATGGAGCATCAAAGAACTCTCAAGGGAAAAATATTGTAAATGGACAAGAGAGCATAACAACTTTCAAGATATAGCGGATAGATCTCAGAAAACCATCCTGGAATGCCTCAAATCCCCTGGTAATTCATGAAGATAATGTCTTGGAACATCAGGGGACTCAACAGCCCCCACAAGCAAGATGTTCTATGCAATTTTGTTAGAGATCACAAGCCTAATATTCTTCTTATTCAGGAGATGAAAATGTCAAAGGAAAAAGTAGAAAAGGTAAAACTATTTAAGCACTGTAGTACTCATGGAAACAATTCGATTGGAGCTTCTGGAGGTATTTCTACCTTCTGGAATAGTCACATAATCAAAGGGGATCCGATTTTGGAAGGCACGAACCATATTGCTACTAGATTCACACATATTAGGGATAATTTCAGTTGGATCCAATTGAACATCTATGCCCCCAATGGAAAAGGACTAAGAAAATCCTTTTGGATGGAGTTGATTGCCTTTAGGAGGATTTTTGATAGAGATTCTTGGATTGTTATGGGTGACTTTAATACGCCCTTAACGAATGGTGAAAATTTTGGAGGTTCCCAGATCAATGCAGAGAGCAAAGAGGATCTTCAGAGTTTCATTGACAACCAAGGGCTGATAGATTTGGATTTGCATGGAGCTTCCTCTACTTGGTCAAATCGCAGAAAGGGGATGGATCTTATATAGTTTAGACTTGATAGATCTATAGTCTCCAATCATTGGTTTTTTGATTACTACTATTCTCTTAAAGCTCTCTCTAGGATTGGATCTGATCATTTCTCTGTTCTCTTAAAAAGAAGAAAAATCCCCTTTCAGATTTGAAAAAATGTGGCTCTCTCATCTTGCTTTTAAAGAGGAAATTAGGAAATGGTGGAATATAAGTATTTCTGGCACTGCTATGTTTAGAATAGCTTAAAAATTGAGGGAAGTGAAATGTAACTTGAAAAAATGGAAAAAAGAGTCCTTTGGGAACATCTTTAGGATCAAATCTTAACTTCAAACAGAATTGTGGGAAATTCAATATAAAGTCCAAATGGAGGGATATTTGAATGATACAAAGGAAAGAGATAATGAGCTACTCATTAAGATGCATTACATTATCGGAAAGGAGGATTTCTGGAGGTAAAGATCTAGAGCTTTATCGTTATCTGCAGGTGACAAAAATACTAGGTACTTTCATCTATCGGCCTCAAAACACAAAGCTATCAACAGAATATCCCAAATTGAAGTGAATGGTACCAGGTATGAGGAGGAGGATATTAGAAAGCATGCTGCTTCATTCTTTAAAAACCTTCTTTCTGAGAATGATGAAATTAACCAAAATGATCAGGATCATTTAATAGAGGCTATACCGAAAGTAATCAACCAGGAAAATAACTCAATGTTGTCTGCTATCCCTACCAATGAGGAAGTCAAGCGGGTTGTTTTCTCCTTTGATGGGAGTAAAGCTTTGGGTCTGGATGGTTTCCCTTTGTTTTTCTTCCAATGGTTTTGGGAGATTGTTGGAGACGATGTGGTGAATGCTGTAAAAGAATTTTTTCGTTCCAAAAGTCTCCTAAAAGAATTGAATGCCACCTTCTTGGTTCTAATTCCTAAGAAGCCTGGACCGATAAAATTTGAGGCCTTCAAACCTATAAGCCTCTCTAATTTGATCTATAAAATCATCTCTAAGGTTTTGACTTCCAGACTCTTAATTCTTTTTCCTTCTTTGATTTCACCTCAACAAAATGGATTCGTTCCTGGTAGACAAATCCTTGACTCTATTGTTACTGTGCATGAGAATATCCATTCCTTGGTGGAATCTAAGATTGAAGGCTTCTTGTTAAAGCTTGATATATCAAAAGCCTATAATAGAGTTGACTGGATTTTCTTATTTAAAATTTTAAAGGCTTTTGGATTTTGCAACAGGGTTATTCAAATGGTGGAACAACTTGTGTCTACTACTTCTATCTCTGTAATGGTTAATGGATCCCCTACTTCTTTCTTCCAAAGTACCAGAGGTCTAAGATAGGGTGATCCTATTTCTCCAATTTTATTCACTATCATGGCTGAAAGTCTTGGAAGAAACCTGAAAAAGCTTATTGACAATAGATCCCTTATTGGTCTCAACCCCTCCTCTAGCAACTTGGTTTGTTCTCATCAACAATTTGTTGATGATACTATGCTACTGTGCAAAGCCTCGGTCTCAGAAGGTAAAACTTTGAAATCTCTGCTCGATAAGTACGGGAGAGCATCTGGACAGCTGATTAACAATCAAAAAAGTTCTTTGTTCTTCTTCAACACCCCGGCTCACAGACAAACCAAAATTGCCAGAATCCTTGGTTGTAGGGTGGACTCCTTACCTACCACCTATCTTGGCTTACCCTTAAGCCTTAAACCTCCTGAATCCTTTTGGGTTTCGTTAGTCGAGAGGTTTTGCAAGAAGCTTGTTGGTTGGAAATGAGCTCTATTAAGTCAAGCGGGCAAACTTCAACTCCTCAAAGCTTCTCTTTAGAATTTTTCGATCTATGCTCTGAGCCTCTTTGAGATTCCTACTAAGTTTGTGGATGCCATAGAAAAGATTCAAAAAATATTTCTTTGGTCGGGTGTCGAAGAAAAGAAAAGACTACCTTTAATTGGTTGGGATATGGTGTGCAGACCAAAAAAAGATCAGAGGATTAGGTCTTAGAAGAATCAGGATGGTTAACAAAATCCTTCTAGCAAAACAAATATGGAGAATTTTCTCATCCTCAGGTGAATGGACAGATATCCTACCTAGTAAATATTTAGAGAACAATTATTCTCTTATTGTTCTAAAGGATGCCCATCTTCTTCCTAGAGGTTCTACTTGCTGGAATAATCTGATCAACGAAAAAAATATTGTAGACTTTGGAACTGGTTGGCAAGTTAGAAACGGAAACCAGACTAGATTCTGGGAGGATAGATGGCTGTTCAAGGAGCCCCTTATAAAAATTGATTCCTTTAGTGAGTGGGCTGAGAATTGCAAAGCCTGTTTCAGTTCTTATGTAAAAGACTACAGAGTGAATGGAAAATGGGTGGATCTGTGTCTTGTCAGTCAAGCTCTTGCTCCTATTCAGTCTTCTTTGTTGGCTGTTAGACTTTACTCTAATCAGTTGGAAGATCGTCTTGTCTGGATTGATGAACCGTCAGGCAACTATTCTATTTCATCTGCCTTCACCAGGATTACTTCCTCCCAGGGCTCTCCTCCTTTCTGGTCGAAGGATTGGTTCAAACATTTGGTCCCTTAAATTAACATTTTTTTCTAGATCCTTCTCCAAAATAAGGTGTTCATGATTGATAACCTTTACAAACGCGGCTTCCAAATACCTAATAGATGTTTTCTGTGTAAGATGGAGGCTGAGTTAGTGCATCATATGTTCCTTCATTGTCCTTTTGCTGTCTCTATCTGGGAAAAAATAATCATTTTTTGGCATCTTTCATGGGTTTTTCCCTCATCTATTGAAGACTTCTTCCTTCAATGGAAAGCTCTGACTCACAATTTTTTTCTTAGGTTTGTATGGGATTTCCCTTTCCCTCATGTTGCTTAGGGTCTTTGGAAAGAACGCAACAACATAATTTACAGAGATAAAGAAGCTCCGGTGGATATTGTTTTTGATAAAATTATCAGATTTTTGAAAGAAAATGTCAATGCTATCTCTCAAAAGGTTAGCAATTCTAAGAAAGCGGCTCACTCATCCTATGACCATATAGTTGCCAAGGAATGGAACATAAGCCTTGATTTTCCTTGTGCCCCTAAAAACTCCAAGAAAGATAGAGGGGGTGTTCGTTGGTCTTTTCCGCCTAATGGATGGGTCAAGGCTAACTTTGATGGTGCAGCTAAAGGTAATCCGGGGGCGGCAGGTTGTGGCGGAGTCATAAGGGACTCCTCTAGCAACTTTCTAGGTGCGACAACCACTCCTCTTGGTTCCCAAACCAATCACTTGACAGAGGTTGCTGGTGCTTTACACATTATAAATTTATCCCAAAGTCTTAACTTTAAAAACCTTTGGCTTGAAGGTGATTCCAAAAATATTATTGATTGCCTTTGTGGTAAGTCCCCCCCTCGTGGACAATAAAATCTTGGATTGATGACGCCATCTTGACTCTTGCTAAGTTTGACAAAATTAAAATTTCACATGCCTACAGAGAAGCCAATGCTGTCATGGATATTTTTGCTAATGAAGGGGTTAGGAGTAATGATTAGAGCACCTGGCTAAATTCTAATGATCTAAGTGCTAATTTCCGCGCTTTATTGAATTATGATAAATCACATGGACAAGAGGCGTGTCATCTCTTTAATGAGGATAGGATGGAGTTATCACATCACAATCATTAGATTATATGGGACCGAGCTCAGTTGCTTAGTCTGCAATGTGGCTTGGCACGCTTTGTGGGTTCTTAGATTTGGCGGGACCAGTTCTAGTAAAGATTTTGTCTCTATCTACCCCACTGTGTATGCCAAAATGGGTGGAGATAGGAAAAGAATTGAGCCAAATAGCTATGAGATGCACACAAGAAATGTTAAGGCTTGGAATAAAGTTAAAAGCGGGGGGTTACTTCCTTTCCTGGAGAAGCTCCATGGTTCCAATCAGGGGGCTATAGATCTTTTTGAGAAAAATTGGAATAATGTGGATCTTACCCTTTTTGGTAGGAAAGTTGAGCTCAATGAAAACCTGATAGCTGAAGTGACGGGAATGTCTACTGATGGGAAAAAAAATTTAGGGACAGGGTTTTTTCAGATGATGTCGTCATCAGATTTCCAAAAAAAGAGAAAGAAAGACTAAATTTGGTGAAAATAGTTAACAGCTACTTTGAAGCTGACACCATAAAAGCCCTTTGGAGAAAGGTTCTACGGGTTATAATGGAGTACATAACTGTGGATGGTCATTTCACCAGGGTCTACGGTTATCACTTTGCCCTGCTCAACCATTTCCGCTACAAGGTTAGGGTTTCTTTCCCCTACTATCTTCTCTATTCTTTGAGGAAAAGTTTGGATGACCACAAGAAAAACCCTAGAAGATTCCCTATTTTGCATACTAGCCTGATTAGATTAATTGTGGAGAATTACCAAAAAAATCCCGTTCCTGCTAATATGGAAGCCTCCCCTGACTCTAAGGAAGACGATACTGAACCCAGCGGCTCAGGTTTTTTTCCTAATTTAAGTCTGGCTAGAACTGTCCTTAGCCCGCCTGTTGTCCATTCTGGCAAGAAAAACCCTAACCCACCTACTGTTAAAGCTTGAGCCGGGAAGCCCCTCCCTCAAAACCTGTTTTGTTGATAAGAATTCCCAGGCTAAAAACCTTGTCTCGTACTCTGAAGATTCCCCTGACTCTGAGGCGTCTGGTGCTAACAATACTGAGCCCTTTGCTGACCTGTCGTTGGATAGAATTGCCAGAATTGGCTCCCCTATTACTCTTGACCCTGCTAATACTTGTTTCAACACTGATAGGGATCCATCTATGGATGTTTTGAATTTAGCTAGAAACAATGTTGAGATCCATTTCAAACTTTTGAAATGGACTTTCAATGAAATTAATGAGCTAAAGATAAAAAATTGGGCCTTTCAAAGTAAACTGGAAGAGTTGGGAGCCAAAGTTGTGGTGATTGAAAAGAAAGAGGTGGAATGAAAAGATTACGGTCTCAGCAAAGATGCTCAACACCATGCTAGCAAGAATAGAAATGTTGAAATCGAAGTGGAGAAAATGAAAAATAATATCAAAATTATTGTTGAGCAAAACAATCGTATGGCCAGACACAATGCCATCATCATCAATACTATGACTGAGAAATTGGACAAAGCCCAATAGGGGTCTCTGGTGGTTGATCTGGAGGAAACCAATGAAAGAAACCAGGAGGAGGATGCTGGAATTTCTAAGAGAACCAGGGCCAATTTGAAGAGGAAGGCTCCCCCAACTCCGCAAATGATTCAAACTTTTAAGAAGGGTGTTCATGATATGTAGAATCTGGAGGCTGAGACAGAGTTTGTCCTGAAGACTCTGGGTTAATTGCGGCCGGTTTTTTGTTGGTCTTACTACTAGTTTTTTAGTTTGACCTTTCTAGTCTTTTGTGGATGGTTGCTACTTTTTCTGGTTTTTACCTTTTGTGTAGCTGATTGCTTTTGTTGGACTTTTCTTTCCTATCTTTTTTGTTGTAAACTTTGTGGTTTCAGGTCCCTGTAAAACCCGTTTTACCCTTTATCAAAAACATGAGGGCAGGATGAGGGAACCATCTACCTCAACTCCATTCCATAAACACTCTTGATGACACTCACAACACCAAGAGAAACCTATGTAAGCAATGTGACAAATAGGACATATCATGTCTCAACTAAGCAATTGACTATCATTTCCCTTGATGCAAGGCTCACTTACAAAATCCCGTATGGGACATCTCCTAAAGAAATACATCTAGACACAAGGGAAAAACCTTCACAAGAGGTTTCCCCACTAGGAGAGACCAACCCTCTATTGACTAGAATGATACTGGGTCATTTTTGTGCAAAGGCATGCTTCTAAATTCAAAGGATGGCATAACTTTCAAAGAACAACCTTTGTCAGTGAGGTGACTATATGGAAAGACTAACAAGGCCAATGGGAATAGATTTCATATATAATTTTTCCCTAAAAATGCTTAGAAGTACCCATTTTTTAATGAAACAAAGGACTACAACACACCAAAGGACACTAACATGCAAAAGGGACATCAATGTGCCACTACTTAGGTATCTTAAATTTTTGTTGGAGTCCAACCTTAGTGTTGCAGTCTAAAATTTATGTTGTGGTCCTATTTTCGCATTGCAATACTTTTGGTGTGTCATAGTCCTAATCGAATATTTGATTAATTCCTATTTCTAGGTCTCATACTTAGGGACAATGCCCATGACTCACAAAAATAAGATTACAACACAAAAGGACTCCAAAATGACCATGATGGAAATTCACACTTGGTCTTCATAACATAACCAAATGGATGAGATGCTTCCCAAGAACTAGGAGGTCAACAAGGGACTCCAAGATGAGTCAAGGATATGAGGGACAAATAGAAATGAGGGACAAATAGAAATGTTCTCCACACTCCCCACTTTCACTCCTACCATGAGGAGAAACAAAAATACATCACATATGGTGGGTCCTAACACACAACCCAATGCTAAGAATACAAAAATAACACATATTCAATGATGCCATAACTAAATGATTTTTTATCATGTTACGTTCATTTTAAGCCCAAATCTAAATGTGCTCTAGGTCTTTTTTACCAACATAGCAATAATAATTAAAAGCACATAAAATAACATACACGTTCAACACCAAAGTCAATGTGCAATAAAAGCAATAATCACATCACTACCACTTATGTGGGTTGTTTATAATTCATCAAATTAGGAGGTCTCAATATAATATTACGTTTACATATGAGGAATCAAATGTCCTAAATTATATATTTTATCTCTTATTTGAATGAAATTATCAATATAGATATGAAACCTTCTTCCAATTTGTACATGATCCAATGCCACTCTAATGGATACACTCGTCCCTAGGAGTGGTTGGGTGCCACCTAGCCATGTGGTACTTGTAGGCCTACCCCACTATGTTAGGAGATAGTCACATGGGACAACAAACACACTCACACCAAACACTAGTAGAATTTAGCAAATAAATGACTAGGTGACTAAAAATTTTAGTCACAACAACTAAAAATGACTAATTTCTACTCATTTTTTACAACTCAGCTATAAATGAATAAATAAATGACTAATTTGGTCATTAACTAAAAAATTATTTAGTCACTGAAATAAAAAATGACTAAATAGTTAGTCATCAAATCCAAAGTACACAATTTTTTTTTTTAAATAATTAGGCCAAATATTGGCACGATGTATTCATGCACGTGATGTATTGGTGTGATTATTCATGTTCATTGCAGATTCATTCATATCACTTGATCTCACTTTATTCGTTCATTGTAGACCTCGCTTCATTATAGTTTGATTAGAAGCTACTTGCATGGGTGACAAGGATTCACAGAGGACCTAGAACTTGTAAAAAGGTGGGCAAGGGCAAGGAATTCAAATTTTACTACAACGAATTTGAATTCACTGAGGCCCTCTGTAGCTAAATTAGATTTGGGGATGCCCTCTACAGTGAATTCAGAGGTAATTCGAAACCCTCATTACATTAAAAACAAATTTGAAACGCTCATTACAATCTATTGCTCTTAATAATGTTCTTTTACAATCTTGCCACTGTTTTGCTTCATAATGTGCTTGAGCTAAATATAATAAAATTTGGGTGTCAGTGCCAAATTAGAATTTCCTCAAACAATTTTGATACATTTTCACTGCAAGCGCAAACTATCCTTGTGCAAAGTAAACATGTGCTAGTTTTTCCCACACATCAGGCATCTGAACAAAGATGTTTCATGTTGTATTTTCTTGTACCTATGTAAAAATTTCCTTTGTAGTATCAAATTGACCCCTTTTAACTAACATAATGGCTGCCTCATTTGTAGCATAAACATTTCCTGGCCTTTGTGCCAACACTTAACAATACAATTCTCTAGCCTTCTCAAGATGTTGTGCCTCCACTTTGGATCCCTCCTCTCATTGCGAAAAGATACAAAATAATTCCAATTTCCAAGTGAAATGTCAACATAAGAATTCTTTGCATCTAATTCACTTTGTGCAACTTTGATTGTTTCTTTGCTTTAAGCTAGTCATATGTTTTCAGTTTCATTTTTCCAAGCATAGATAAAGCATTTGATGAGTTTTTATCCACCTTAAGTGCATCCCCAATCAATTATAGGCTTAGTTGGATCTCATTCTGAGCTTGAGCCATGGCTACAAGATGTAGATATGCATCCACATAATTAGGAAACTTGAACAATATTAGCCTATATAAAATATTTTCTTTTTTAGTATCATGTAGTTGTTCAAACAACCTGGCAAGGTTAAATAGTGTTGTGACTTTATCCCATGGTAACTCAAGTGAAACACCACCTTCTTCTAGTCGATGGAAGAATTTCATATCCTTAAAGAGCACAGGAAAATCTGCAAAAATTAGCACTAGGGATTTTATTTATGAATTCAACCCAAATGCCATTTCCTAATGCCTCCATAAAATTTTGTTGAGCCAACTCTAATTCATCACACTCAAAATGAAGAACCCCAGTGTTGTTTAACAATTGAATGGGTACTTTTTTGCTCTTCTTCAAAAGAGACTTTGGCTTCTTAAGAGAATCTAAGGCTGCACTAGGTTTTGATGATATTAATAACTCACCCGTCTTGATAAATGTATGGGCATCAAGTGGATCTATGTGAGTTCCCTTTCTTAAAATTTCCAATGCCTTCTCTGCTAGCCCTTGTTGAGAATATATGGCCTACAACTTTTAAGCTCTCACAATTCTCAGGGTGGACCTCCAAAACCTTTTCAAAATTTGAGAGAGAACTCTTAAGATCTCCCAGCTTCAATTGAACCTATCCACAAAATCTTGTGGCCTCTGGATTTCCTTGACAAGTGGTGTCATAATCACCTTTACTATCATAAGATCATGCAAGATTATAATATGAATGAGATTTCATGAGAGGGTGGTCAGTTGAAACAAGACTTGTCTCAATCAATTGTTCCACAAGAAATGTTGCTCTATAGTGAAGAAAAAATGGTTTGCTAAATGATTCAATGCCATTGCAAAGTATAAGTATAATTGAAAGGAACTATGCATCTTTTCCATTCCTTCATGAACACTACCTTTTTCACTAACTATGAGAATCCTACAAGTAAAAAATGCACAAAACTGACCACATAGATTTATGTAGAGGAAAAACATCATTTCCTAATGCCTCCATAAAAGTTTATTGAGTCAACTCTAGTTCATCACACTCAAAATGAAGAACCCCAATTTTCTTTAACAATTGAATGGGTACTTCTTCTCTGCTCTTCTTCAGAAGATACTTTGGCATCTTAAGAGAATCTAAGGATGCACTGGGGTCTGACAATATCAATAACTCACCCATCTTGATAAATGCATGGGCATTAGGTGGATCTATGCAAGTTGCCTTTATTAAAATTTCCAAAGTCTTCTCTGCCAGCCCTTGTTGAGAATATATATGGCCTACAACTTTTAAGCTCTCACAATTCTTAGGGTGGACCTCCAAAAGGACCAAAACCTTTTCAAAATTTGAGAGAGAACTCTTAAGATCTCCTAGCTTCAATTGAACCTATCCACAAAATACTATGGTCTCTGGCTTTCCTTGATAAGTGGTGTCATAATCACCTTTACTATGATAAGATCGTGCAATATTATAATATGAGTGAGATTTCATGAGAGGGTGGTCAATTGAAACAAGACTTGTCTCAGTCAACTATTCCAATGTTGCCCTGTAGTGAAGAAAAAATGGTTTGCTAAGTGATTCAATTCCATTGCAGATTATGGGTATAATTCAAAGGCTCTACACATATTTTCCATTCCTTCATGAACACTACCTTTTTCACTAACTGTGAGAATCCTACAATTAAAAAATGCACAAAAATGACCATAGATATTTATGTAAAGGTAGAACATCATTTCCTAATGCCTCCATAAAAGTTTGTTGAACCAACTCTAGTTCATCACACTCAAAATGAAGAACCCAATGTTGTTTAACAATTGAATGGGTACTTCTTCTTTGCTCTTCTTCAAAAGAGACTTTGGCATCTTAAGAGAATCTAAGGTTACACTAGGGTTTGATGATATTAATAACTCACTCATCTTGATAAATGCACGGGCATCATGTGGATCAATGTGAGTTTCCTTTCTTAAAATTTCCAAAGCCTTCTCTGCCTACCCTTGTTGAGCATATATGTGGCCTACAACTTTTAAGCTCTCATAGTTCTTAGGGTGGACCTCCAAAACCTTTTCAAGATTTGAGAGAGAACTCTTAAGATCTTTCAGCTTTAATTGAACCTATCCACAAAATCATGTGGCCTCTGGCTTTCCTTGACAAGTGGTGTCATAATCACCTTTACTATGATACAATCGTGCAAGATTATAATATGAATGAGATTTCATGAGAGGGTTCTCAATTGAAACAAGAGCTATCTCATTCAACTGTTCCACAAGAAAATGTTGGCCTATGCAGAAAAAATGGTTTGCCAAATGATTCAATGTCATTACACAATACAGGTATAATTGAAAGGATCTACGCATATCTTCCATTCCTTCATGAACACTACCTTTTTCACTAACTATAAGAATCCTACAATTAAAAAGTGCACAAAACTAACCATAATTATTTTTCCCCATTTTAAAAAGCAAAATTGCCAAAAAAATGCAAATAAAATCACACTGATTTTCGTGCCAAAAAAACCATGAGACCATAGCTTGTTGCTTACTATTATGCTTTTATATATTTTTTCCAAGCATCCATAGCTTTTTTTAAATCACTTGTTTTAGTTTTTTAGCCATAACAGCAAGGTAGTGAATTGTTTGATAAAATGCTTTGGTAGACATGTATGAAAATGTGGTAGCATGGAAAAGGCAATGAACTTTGGAAAAAATGCCTCAAAGAAATGTGGTCTCATGGTGATGGAATGCCATGAAGAATTCCATGACAAGAGAATTTTTATGGTATTTTCATGGCATTCCATCACCATGAGACCACATTTCTTTGGGGAATTTTTTCAACCAGTTCACTACCTTGTCTATGCTATTGCTTACTATTATGCCTAGATAGATTTTTTCCAAGATTCCTTAGCTTGTTCGAAAGAAATTGTTTTATACTTTTAGCCATAGCAACAAGGTAGTGAATTGTTTGATAAAATGCTTTGGTAGACATGTATGAAAAATATGGTAGCATAGACAAGGCAGTGAACTTTTTCAAAAAATGCCTCAAAGAAATGTGGTCTCATGGAATGTCATGACAAGCAAATGCAATTGGCAGCTACTCCTAGTTATTAGTTATGCAATGTGAAGTAAATGCATAACTGCTTAGGTTGACTTTATAAAAACTATATTGTAATTGAAATCTTTTCATCTATCAACATCTAGTTATTAGTTATGCAATGTGAAGTAATGCTTTGAGTTTGAAAGGTGTGCAATGCAATGTAATGAGCAATTTGAATATAAACTACAAAAATCTATTTTTTACAATTCATTATTTAAACTCTCTATAACTCTATTGCTATGGAAATTCCTTTCAATTAAAAAAATAAGTTTTTGTCTCTTAGTCTACAATTTTTTGTTGCTATGTGTAGAACATTATAGATGGATTGATGTCAAAGGTTGAAATACCATGCATTTTATGAGAGAATATCCAATGAGAGTGACATGGACAAATATCCATGTCCATGTAATGACTGTCTTGGTAGAAAGGTGAAAAAAAGAAGTCAGATTTATCGACATGTGATAAGATATGGGCATAGTGGTATAAGCCCTTGGAATGTCAATTATTACGAAGATATGATAGAATGGTAGAGTGTGAGAGATGAAGAGGCAAAAAACATAGATGAAGTGGCACCAAACATAAATGTGTTGAAAATTGATACAAACTCTCTTCAACTTGCTTGAGATAAATAGGCAATAATCAACTTTGTAAACTCCAAAGAGTTACAATTACAAAGCTCAATCCCTATCTCACAAAAGGTATGCATATCTCTTGCAAGTAGAGTTCTACCGTGAAGAACAATTCCAAAACATGTGCTTCATCCATTTGGGCCTCCCAAACTGAAGTCACAATTGAACCTTGATTCCGTAGATATCTTCAAGGCTTATCCTCAAAGTAGGTGCCCAAGAATGGGCACACTTAACTCATCCTTCTAAAATATCTTAGCATAAAAAAGAGTTAACTCCAAGAAGCCAACTTGGGTGCCTAAGGTGGGTCCAAGTCATTCTCTATTAACTAAAACATTTCTCTCCACCATTCATGCAAGAATGGTCATCCCCTGTTAACTGAAGGTAGTCACCTATTATCTGTCATGCAACTCAATTCATTAGTCATGCATTCCAAGTTAACTAAAGTCAAGTAGAATTCAACTAAAACTAACTAAAGATAACTAAACCATAACTAAATTAAACTAAATTGATTCTAAATTGAACTAAACTAAACTTTATGCATGTAAACATCAATCCCCAACTCCTATGATCTTTACATGCATTTAGAAGTGTTATCTTTTACTCCAGACAATTAACATAACTTAATGTGACTGTCACCTTCCATGTGGGTGCCCCATGTGCCCCTATTATTTAGGAACTCATATTGGATGCCCTCACATGCTCTGAACATTTAGAATTAATTACAAATGTCAATTAACATGATTATTTCATTCAAAATTAATCTATTTCTAATCCTAGTGTTTGAGAACACTTTCCAAGGACTTAGGAGATACATGAAATAAATAATGTTTAGGATTGAAATTAAATGGCATCCTATTTCCAACATTCTCCCACTTGACATTATACATTGCAATTATTCTAAACAAGGAATCATTATGATAAAACAAGTATAGGACTTAAGGCCTTCCTGCACCAACTAATCAATCCATGCCAACTTCAAATGCAACCTACATAATCATGAAGCTCCAAGCAAATGATTAAAACCAAGAGAACTTATCTATAGGAACTGGTTTCATAAGATAGTCTACAACATTAATTAAAGTGTCAACTTTCTCAATTAATACCTTCCCACTCTCAACCATTTCTCACACAAAGTGATACTTGACATCAACATGCTTAGTACAAGCATGATACACAGGATTTTTGGCTAAACACATAGCCCTTTGACTATCACATTCAAGTTTAACTTACTTGCAATTAAAACCAATACCTTTCTCAAGTCTCTATAGCCAAACTGCCTCTTCGGAGGCATGTTAAACCACCAAGTGTGTTGATCTCACATTCAACCAAGGTGTAGGCTTCTCAGTCTTTACCATTAAAAATATCTTTTCTTACAAGTAACCATTCCAACATATATCTCTTACCATAAGAGAACTTAAGCCTCACCTATTTCTCCAAGTATCCATGAGGACCTGTAACCAACCAATCCATGCCAAACTCCAAATACAACACAACACTTTCATGAAGTAATCAAGCAAATGATTAATGTACCCAATACATAAGAGAAATACACAAGATCAATGCCAAAGCCCCAATCTTGAACATAAACATGACATCCATGATCTAACCATCTCCTCCTAGGAGATCACATGCACCATAACATATATATACATCCTGGTCTCAAGAGAATACGTAATATGCCAAACTCTAAACTAGTATCAAGAGTATAACATGACATCATAACAAATACACTATAAACCAAGAAACCATATCTCCAATCACATGGAGATAACCTTACCAATGATGCATCCACGTCACCACCAACAACTCCCACTGAACCATGGTACCGAGTCACACATGGCATCATGACTACCATCCTCTCTATGAAGATCACTCTGAAACATGAAGCAAAGAGTTATCACAAGCAATATTAGCTAAAATAACCAATGCATCATTATTATCATCTGAGGATTCCTCTGTAGAAGAATCAAAACTCTCTTTCTTGTTCTTACAATCCTTCTTCACATGTCTTGGTTTCCCACAGTTCCAACACTTTACCATACTCCATCCTTGACTTACGCTCCCCTTCCTTGGCTCCCTTAGTTTCCTTTTCCTCAAGCCTACCTTTTACAAATAAGGCATCTTGGATTTTTTCTTTAGACTTCCTCCTCATCTCCTCTGATAGGAGAGTAGGAATTATATTGTCCATCTTTGGATCTACACCACTACCACTAATAGCAACAATTAGATTTTCCCAATACTATGGTAAAGAAAAAAGCAACAAAATGCATTTATCTTCATCTTCTAGCTTTACATCTATAGATGCTAACTAACTTAGAATTAAATTAAAATCATTCAGATGATTTGCAACAGAATCACCTTCTTTCATCTTTAAAGAATACAACTGTCTTTTTAGATACAAATTATTAGTAAGACTCTTAGTTTGATAAATATCACTTATTCTCTTCCACGACTTATATGTAGTAGTTTCTTCTAAAACATTCAAGAGAACAACATCAACAAGACATAATCTTATGGTCCCTCTTGCCTTCTTGTCAAGCTTATCCCAATCCTCATCTGAAATTGTTGTAGGTGACTTTGTCTTAGTACCAACAACTAACCATTGATCTCTCTCTTCAAGGGGATCCTCCATTTTTAATTTCCACATCTCATAATTAGATCCATTGAACCTTTCAATATTTAAATGAGAATTCATTGTAACAAACTTATTTTCCAAAATCAACAATAACAAAAAATAGTAAAATCTCCCACTACAGCAAAATAACCTCCAATCTTTTAAGAGAAAGGCGTCCCAATACTCTACCCAACCTCAGCTCTGATACCAAATGTTGAAAATTGATACAAACTCTCTTCAACTTGCTTGAGATAAATAGGCAATAATCAACTTTGTAAACTCCAAAGAGTTACAATTACAAAGCTCAATCCCTATCTCACAAAAGGTACACCTATCTCTTGCAAGTAGATTTCTACCATGAAGAACAATGCCAAAACATGTGCTTCATCCATTTGGGCGTCCCAAACTAAAGTCACAATTGAACCTTGACTTCGTAGATATCTTCAAGGCTTATCCTCAAAGTAGGCACCCAAGAATGGACCCACTTAACTTAGCCTTCTAAAATATCTTAGCATGCAAAAGATTTAACTCCAAGAAGCCAACTTGGGTGCCCAAGGTGGGTCCAAGTCATTCTCTGTTAACTAAAACATTTCTCTCCACCATTCATGTAAGAATGGTCATCCCTTGTTAACTAAAGGTAGTCACTTGTTATCTGTCATGCAACTCAAGTCATTAGTCATGCATTCCAAGTTAACTAAAGTCAACTAGAATTCAACTAAAACTAACTGAAGATAACTAAACCATAACTGAACTAAACTAAACTAAACTGAATTGAACTAAACTAATTTTGAACCAAACTAAACTAAACTAAACTAAACTGATATGAACTGAAATAAACTAAACTGAACTTCATGCATGTAAACATCAATCCCTAACTCCTAGGATCTTTACATGCATTCAGAAGTGTTATCTTTTACTTCAAACAGTTAACATAATTTAAGGTGAGTGTCACCTTCCATGTGGACGCCCCATCTGCCCCTATTATTTAGGAACTCATATTGGATGCTCTCACATGCTCCTAACATTGAGAATTAATTACAAATGTCAATTAACATGATTATTTCATTCAAAATTATTCTCTTTTTAATCCTAGTGTTTGAGAACACTTTCCAAGGACTTAGGAGATACATGAAATAAATAATTTTTAGGATTGCAATTAAATGGCATCCTATTTCCAACAAGATGAAGTGGCACCAAACATAGATGAAGAGGCAACAATGTTAAACGAAGGGTTTGAAGTTGATAGAATGTTGAATGAGGGTCTAAATGATGATTGGGCCAAGTTGATGGAAGACGCTTCAAAGCCTTTATATGCTAATTGCAAGTTAATTCGTTTGACAACAATCCTTCAAATTCTTAACTTGCAAGTGGTGTTTGGTTGGACAAATGAGAGTGTAGATCAGTTATTGGCATTATTAAGTTTGTTGTTACCACCTGAATCCATATTGCCAACAAAACGAAGTCAATGTAGAAAGGAAATCACTAAGCTAGGCTTAGGATATGAAAACATCCACACATGTGTGAATGGTTGTGTATTATTTCGCAAGAATCTTGCAAGTGAGAGTGAATGTCCAAAATGTCATGAAGTGAGGTATAGAGAAGGGTTGAAATCAGTTGTGGTTCTTAGAAAGGTTCCTCACCACTTTTTGGAAATACCACGATTACTCTAAATGTTTAGGTGCAAAGACATTGTTGAACTTATGCAATGGCATGCCCGAAATAAGAGCATTGATGGAAAACAATGACATATGCCTGATTGTAAGATGTGTATGGAATTTGATAACAGATGGCCTAGTTTTTCTCAAGATTATCATAATATAAGGTTAGGTTTGGCTCTAGATGGGGTGAACCCATTTTTTAGATCAAAGTACTAAATGGTCAACTTGGCCAGTGTTTTTAATAGATTATAACTTTCCTCCATGTTTAGCAACTAAACCATTTTTCTTAATTCTCTCATTGATTATACCAAAAAAGAAAAGTGTGACTTCAGATACAATTGATGCTTATCTAGAGCAATTATATGATGAGCTAATGGAATTGTAGAAAGGAATTGAAGCAATTCAATCTTTAAGGGATGGTCATTCAATCAAATTCACTTTAATAGCTTCCTTATTATTTATGATTCATGATCTTCCTGCATATGGCACATTGTTTGGTCTTAGTGTTCATAGATACCATGGATGTCCTACTTGAAACTTTAAGGATTTTGTGAGGCACTCAATAAGTTTGTGTAAGTGTATTTATTGTGGACATCATGCTTACCTTAAAATGGATCATCCATATCGTATTTGGAGCAAAACAAAGAAAGCTAAAAAGGACCCTACTCATGATGTTGAGGAAATAATGGAGATGCATGATAGGTTGGTGTCTACGGATTTGGATGCAGCAAAAATGCTTAAGGAATTTCTCTAATGGTTGTGGGTTGTGTCTTTTTGTTTTTTGTGTTGGTTGTTTTAGTCTTATGATGGTTTGTTGATGGTCTGTTAATCGACTGGTTTTTTGTGCTGTTGGGTGGGCAGTTTATTGTTTTTTATTCACTACCACTTTCTTTTTTGTTCAGGGTTTCAGGTACCCTTCAAAACCTATTTATTATTAATTAAAAAAAACACGGTTCAATGGTCAAGAAGAGAATCATGAAACACCATTACCAATAACAGGTGATTACATTGTTGAAAATGGACAAAAAAGAATGTCATTTATTGAAAATGATGGGATACACCTAATATCACTTCAAAGAGGAGCAACATGTATACACCTAAAATTGTTCTGGAAAATTAATTAATTAAATACAAGTTATTTAATTAATTGACCTTTTAATTTGTCTACTTATAAATAAATTCTAAATTTTATATAGTTCATTTTCTAATTCTTTTATCTTAAATCACATTCTTCTAATCTTAATTAAATAAACAAATTTTAATAGTTTGTTTTATTTAATTATCTTCCTCTTATTAAATTTAAATTCTAAAATTTGAATTTAGTCACATGTCTACAACTTTTTCCTCCTTCCACCTCATCATGTGTCTCAACAAATTGAATATGTCAAATATTTAATTTAGCATTATCTTCAACAAATTTTGAAACAACTTTGGGACACTTGGCTCTTTTATTTCATTTATTCTTCTAAACACTTGGCATATTGTTTTACTAAAGGGAACACTCTCCTTGATTCTCTCCAACCTCTTCATCCTCCACCCTCGATCTCTCTAGCTAAAATCCTGACTGTTGGTTGTTGCCACCTCAGAATATGCCTTGGAAAATCTATAAATACAGGCTCATTCTACAACAAAAGGATCCCAATTTTGAGCAATCTTACTCTGCAAAATTTTCATTAGAGAATTTGTGAGCATTTAGCAATTAGCATTTTAGAAGCATATTAGTTTATAATCATGGATTTTTCATTAGTTGTATTTTAGTTATCATAGTAGTTTCCATACAATATTTGCATCACAAAATTTAGCATCATATCCTTATCACAACATCATTATCATAACATCACTATCATATAGTTCAATCAATCATGTAGGAATAGATTCCTTGCATTTTCCAGCATCTCATTCTTCATGTTGTCATTCTAGAGGTCATAGTGCACAAACAATTTGA